>JAXQJV010001118.1:0-10025 GCA_037042255.1 Penicillium sp. PG106-07D
TGCGGACAGACCCCTAGGTGTTTGTTAGTTCCTCGGCAAGTTTCTGTTCACGGAGCAAATGGTGACGTTACGGCCGGCATGTCTACTCCGACCAATGAGAGAGCGCTGGATGATTAATGGCTCTCAAAGTAACATAACTTACAGAAAAGTCTACCCCACGGGATGGGTCTAGTAGGCTGACCTAAGGTTAGAGTTAGGGAACGGGAATTGATAGTTAGTTAGTTAGGGACACAACAACTTATGTAACTTAACTAGTTAACTAAGTAAGTTAACTAACTAACTAAGTTCCAAAGTTCTTAGTAAGACTACCTAAATGTCTGCACTTCCAAGGTCAGGTCGAAAAGTATTGATTAGGCAGCGATGGTGTTTGCTGGAAATCCGAGAGATCTTTGATCGGGGTTGGTCAAGAAGATCAATTTTGTGGTTAACTGATGAGTCAGCTTATGTGGCACGGTTGTTGAAACGTCTGGTGTCTGTGCCGAGACGCGTGGAACCATTTGCTGAGTCAGCGCTAGTTGGCTCGGTGATCGACTTTAACTTGCGCCTGGTCATCGAAACAAACATCGTTCCCCAGCAGTGACCATTTCCGCACACGCACCACTTCCAATACCTCGTCAGGTCCGCGCCCGCAAGGATGCACCAGTCATGAAGCAGGAAGTAATCACTACGTGGCCACGCAACCTGGATAACTCGTCCAGCGGCCTATTAACCACCGCCTCTGCGACTAAGCACCGAAACTTGACGAAGCGTCAACGCCAGCCGCCATCGCCGCCCGAATCACGTAAGAGACGCCGAATTATGCTAAGCGACTCGGCAGCGTCACCGAATTGACAAAGGATTAAGGAGAGAGATATAGGGGAGGAGGGTATGATCGATGTCGACTAGACTCCAAGAGCAAGAAGTTAGAGGGGACGAGGCTATCCCTAGATCGCATCACCAGGGACCTCCCTACCGGCCCGCACTAAATCACAATCTTGATAATCGGAACTCTCAAGTCGATCCTCGCCGTCTAAGCAAATATCAGCCCTGGAGCTGAGCTCGAGAGGGTTCGAGACCAGGATCATATCCCTAACGGATCCGAAATTAACCCCCGCTTTATCTAGCTTACTTAAGGAGCTCGAGGAGTGCAATATAGGACTAGGCGTGGTATCGCGAAACCTACAGGCCGAATAGACGAAATAGGGAGACAAAACCGCAGCTTCCACCTCTTTAAAGACTACATATTAACCTCTCCTACGGATCGTAATCATCTCGGACCGACGCCATCGCTCGATGACGTTGCCTCACTGCTCGAAGAGGCTAAAGCATGCCGGCTCATGTTCCAGTCTGAACCGTCGTGGAACACAATGGTTCACTATCCCCTCTTAAGGCTAGTAGTGTACGGCCCGCGAAGGCGCGATCAGCTCGTTGGCATAGTGCCTTGCATAAACGCAAAGATCATCCGGGAATACCTTCCGCCGTGGTCGTAATTCAAGTAGATCGACCTATGTATCTATATGGTGCCGGAAACGGATAGTGTTGCTGATAATGCTATCAAGAGTACTCGCGGAAATCTACCCTTCCGAACGATCAATCATACGGATTACTATGCTCTCCGCAACTAGCCGATTGCTGTCAGCATCGAGACCAAGAATCAGGCGGGCGAAAAACTAGCAGCTACCGAATTACAGTTAGGCACCTGGCACACTGCCCAGTGGAAACTACTCGAGGATCTCGTCGCTCAATCCGATGATTTCCTTTGACAGACTGCCTTTTCTACCTGCCGTGGTTGTGAAGGGGGATAAATGGAGCTTCGTGTGCTGTGGTTTAATACCGTGTTTGGGTCTACCAAAACCCCCTTGGGAGTTTACAGCGCGGTATAGGGCGTACAGCGTCTGACCAAATGGGCCGGAGATGTTTACTGGCCATGGTTCCGCAAGAATGCTTTGGGAATATCGGAAGAATGACGTCGGGTCATTTCGTTCTGGCAGACAATGGTCGTTCTCATGCATATGACTTTTTACCTGAGGTGGTGTTGAAGCCAGAGCAAGGAGCTTCAGGACCACCGAATGGACACATAAAATAGCATACATTCTTGTTTTATGCCACCTCCTCAGCGGAGGTGATCCGCGACTAGCCCGCCACTTGGCCCCCCGTTTGTTTCTGTCGCTGTTCTGTTGAGCGATGAACATTCTCCAATGACTCTGGCACCGGTTCCTTGCTGTGCAGTACGACACGCAAAATGCCTTTCTCCGCGGTTTATTTGAGAATGTCATGTGTCATGAATCAGGGCAATCAGGGCCTTGATTCGCTCTCTGCATACAACCAGGGACGCACATGAACACAGAATAGCCCACTCACGATTACCTGGCTGTAAAAGATGAGGTTTCCCAGGCATATTAGATCTAGTAACTCTTTAATAGTTGCAATCAGACCCATTGCGAAGCCCGTTTTATCGAAATTGAAGATATCATCCTCCAGTATTCCTTGTTGGAATATGACCTCATGGAGCTGATGAAACCATTCTTAGATCACCTTTGGATCTAAATCAACGCTCCGACGCTACGTTCTTGTGGGGATGTGGGATTCGCGAAAACCTATCGCTTCAGACGTGCGACCAGTCATGACAACAGATGTCACTGGAATTTTTTGCTATGCTGAAATCGATGTGTATCCTACAACATCTTCTGCAAGGCGGGTTTGTCTGGGACTCCAACCGCGCTGGGAGCCTCCCACGAGGCGACGGCATATCGGCAATGTTCAGACGTGATGGATAAGCTGCAGCTGATATTCATGCACTTGAAGCAGAATATCCAGTGCAATTGAGTCCGTATGAGTCAGCGTCCGCCTGGTTGGGCTTGTAACTGACCAGCAATAGATAGCGACTGGGAACGAGTGTCCTGATGAGAGTCCTCGACCAGGGAGGCTATGTCAGCCGGCATCAACGGCGTCTCGCTCATCCCTACTCGTCATTGACATATCCTGTCTCAAAGCATGGAACCGCTTTGGAGGGGCTGTCCAAACAGTCGTTTCTGACGGCGTTTGAGGGTGAAGTAACCTAGCGTCCGACCGAGGTACATCTGCTGCGACAGTGCATTCATCACAATGAAAGCCAATCTGATTCAGGCGTCCAGGAATCGACGCCTATTCCGGGGATGATCCTTTTTTCTGGCCAACTCTTGGCGTTGATAGAGCACCCACTGCAGTACATGGGGAAAAACCGGTCACGTGAAAATGCATGAAGTTCCAACAAGTTACACATCCCTTATCTGAATGTTCGGCAAGTTGGCACAAAATCCGTGAAACTCTTTTACCAGGACATTCAAACGAGCTGAACTACACCGAAGTGATTCAAGAGGTAGATTGACTTTGGTTTTATTTCTATCCGCCGTAGTTCATCGTATTGGGGCAAATTGCACCTAAATTCTCCGAGATGTATAATATGATATTAGTTGACTCATCATCACGCAGTTTCGGTATTTGACGTGAGTGATTTTGGTCAGTTTCTTTGATCATACATCTACGATATAAGACTACATGCATAGTAGATTCTATGTCGACAGAGTGTAGTGCACGCATCAATGATTGAGGCGCGTATTTGTACTACATAATCCTGACAGATGTTTTCTGCCGCGAGTGAGCGTGGATAACGAGTGATTGACTATATTTTTATATATTTGAATGTAGATCATTGATCCATAGTTGCCGAAAACTGAGCATCCGGCAGATAGTACATATGCACGACAGTATTCCTAGATACAGCCCTTGCTCCACAGCAAAAAAGCCAGCACTTCCACCCCAGGGTATTCTCTCGCCACTCCCACACTCCACTTCAACTTTGTTTCACCTGAGTCTAATATTAACATGCCATTTATTACCAGTTCAGAGACCAGATCAGCGAGGTTGAGGCATTAAGTCAATCTTGTCAAATGTGGGAATTTTAGGTATCGTAGATTCCCGTCATATTAAGTTCCGAGACTGATGAATAATAGTGAGAGATACTTGAAAGAGAACGGGGTTCTGTACACAGTGGTGTCTCTTTGCAGTATGGATGAAGCACCTCTCCTATCTATCATTCTTAAACTTCATGCATTCCGTCCTATCTTCGCCTAGTACTACCGAGCTTAACGATAGGTCTTGGGAAATTTTTTATTATCCAGCAACTGCAGCCGCATTCATTTCGAGACGCCGCTCAAAAATTATTCTCTAGCCCTTGTTTGAATGAAGAGTATGAGCCTTCCAGCACTGGAGACTCTGAAATTCATTATTCGGGAGATGAGAGGGCATTGAAATTGTCAAAAGTCTTGCTTAACACCCGAGTTCTGGAGATATTGTGAACGGCCAGCATTCTATCAATTTTACCTAGGACAGGATGGGTACATGGACTTTTGCACTGACATATTTGTATTAAATGCATATTTAATTGTGACTGTGATCTGGGCAGTAAATGGTTACCTCATTCAATCGTCCAAGTGGTTTAGCTGACTCTAAAGACATGACTTTGTTTAACAGGGAAGATTCCTCTTGAGGCATTTGGAGAAGACTTGTGTTAAAGTTGTTCAATATGGCTAAATAATGAGAACGGATACAGTTGCTGACAGAAAGAACAGTCTACCTCGCAATGAACAAAAAGGCAGGATTGCTACTTTAGATACCACAAGATCCGTGATCTGAGGTCAGCCAACGCTGATACCCATTCTTTCTCTATCGTAATTGCAAACTATAAAAGATGGAAGAAGCCAGATAATCCATAAGTGCTCATCATAGCCCCATCCTTTTGTATAAAAAACTCTGTTTAAACTTATAGCCAGTTTACTAGTTGCCGGCTTTCCGTGCCGTAAAGGAGAGCCAAGCCAGTGTATATCGGACCAACTAGGCCGATATTGAACCGAGCGAAATTGCTCCGCGTCTACATTCCGCTCTGTTTGTGCATTATTAACCACGATTATCTAATTTCTAGACCAGATAAAAGCTACCTTCAACATTTAAATGATTGCAAGGATTTAATTCTGTCCCTGTCTTTTCTAGAGCTCGTTTGCGTGTAGCGCGATATCTGTGTTTAATTAAAACAACAACGTCCGGAAAATGTCACGCTCTTGGACCCATCTCATCCGCTTCATCGCCGAAGAGGATGGCCTGATCCATCTTGGCCAGGTCGACTCCGAAAAGTTTCCAGATGTTGGCTTAGCAACCTTGCGAGGCGACAAGATCTCAGCCAAGCTCATCAACGGGACCATTTTCGACGGTGTTGTCACGGACAAAACCCTCCACGTTGCAAAGGTAAGATTTTGGTCAACAAAATCCAATTGAGATTTGAGTAACAAGTACTTGATTAGCTCTTGTCACCGGTCAGTATGGATGAAATTCCTATCATACGATGCATGGGACTCAACTACCGCGACCATGCGCGAGAGGCCAATATGCCCATTCCAGATGTACCAGTTCTCTTCATAAAGCCTCGAACGGCGCTGAATGGGCCTTCGCCGGCCAAGATTCCTATTCCAGCCATTGCCCAGGATGGAACCAGTGACTATGAGGCTGAGCTTTCGTTCATTGTGTCGAAGACTGGGAGGGATATCCCCGAAGAGAAGGCCTTGGAATACGTCTTGGGATACACTGCTAGCAATGATGTGAGCGCTAGAGCACAGCAATTCAAAAATAGCCAATGGTGTTTCTCAAAAGGCTCGTCATTCCAATCCGCGAAACCTTCACATTATGTTCGTCTAACAGACAGTCTGCAGGTCTTGATGGATCTTGTCCTCTTGGACCAGTCTTGGTCTCCTCCGCCGCTGTTGGTGACCCGCATATCCTCCAAATTAAGGCTATCCACAATGGAAAAACAGTGCAAAACTCGAATACCAGGTTCGTTTTCGGTAACTAACGACTGTCTTTCTATAGACATACTAATATGTAATTTTACCATCAGAGAAATGATATTTACTATCCCCCAAATTGTTTCGTTCCTCTCCCATGGTACTACCCTTGAGCGGGGAACCATCGTGATGACTGGCACAGGGCCTGGTATTGGGGCTATGCGAAACCCCAAGGTTGTCTTGAACCATGGCGATGACATTCGGGTGGAGGTCGAGAAGATCGGAACGTTGATCAACGAAGTCTTTTATGAATGAGTGCCTGGTAAATTACGATGTACCACCAATTCACTCTCTGGAATAAATATGCAGGAATTGAGTCCGTCCTTCAGTTCCTGTATTTCAAGCACGCGATTTTCTTTTATTAGATGGCCTAGCACAATAACGTGCAATGTAGCTATCAACCATTCTTCCAGCTGCCGAATGTATGTTGAGTTAGACGCTTTGTCGCTCGCAGCTTCTGATGTCTTATTCGATTTTTCAAATTATTTTCAAGCTAACATGGGTGGCTTCTGTGAGCAGCTGACCAGACTGGGGGTGGGGTGAGTGGAGCCCCGGGTTCCAGCTGTAGCATGAGTCGCTCCGAAGACGATCCGAGCCGACCAATCAGCCTTGGCTCTCCCGCCGTACCAAGTCCGAGTGAATTTTTCGTGGAAAGTGACTTGTCGCGTTCTGAAAAGGGAGCAGAGTGGCCCAAAGTACTAACCGTCCACGTATCGAGTCACGCACAGGCACGCCTCAACCCCTCTTTATCTCTCTTCCTCTCGGCGAGTCTCCACTGAGCAACGGGATCGGAATGCACAGGAATGCTTCGCAACAATAATAGCATCCTCAAAGGAAACGCACTGCGCATTATACCTTTCACGCGTTCCCATATTCAATGCTGGTATCACCCGAAAAATTTGCATGTATGTATGACACGGCTTTGGCGATAGCAGGCGTGCTGCTTTAAGAATTCGTTGTGATTGTTGTCGGTTCTGGTTGCTCGGGCCTTATCTCAGCATTGGTTGCGGCAAAGCACGGACTTAACGTGCTGGTGTTGGGAAAGTCGAGATACTTGGGTGACACAACAGCTTTCTCTGGAGGGGGAGCTTGGATTCTTCATAACAAACATTAGCCATGATCGGGATCAACGACGACATAGCCAAAGCCGATGAATACTTTCGAAATATCTTAGGCCTCCTATGTGAAAGGAAAAATTATATCTTTCCTGAAATCGGGACCCCAAATGGTGGAATGGATAGAAGCCAGCTCAAAAGTCCGCTGTAAGCCGGTGTCTCTGCCAGACTATCACGTATCGACGAAAGAACTTCGATCGGACGAACCCTTCTGGGGAAGGAGTCCAATGGCCGGGAACTTGGTCATCTTTCAAAATATATTCGGCATTCCACTCAGGGATACTCGGCCTTTGGGACAATGCAAGTCGACCCTGCGGCCCTATCGATGCTCACTAATCCTTTCGGCAGCCTGTCAAGCCTCGTGTATGCTATATGAGTCATGTCAAGGTATATCTTTGATCTCATAAGGTGGGAATGCTCTTGTGGGTCGACTTCTTGCTTCATTGCAAATTGAAGGGGCTCAGGTATAATGGGTCACCGGAGCTTGAGGCAACTCTCGAACAAGGTCACTTTCTGGCCTTAAGTTCTCCATGGCGACCAAGAAATGTCCATTCATGCTAGAAAAGGTGTCGATCTGGCTAGTATTGGCTTTGGAAGATCGTCGGAAGCACACTAATTTGTCCCATATGAGTGGTGTGTAGCATCCTAGAGCAATATCGGAGACCGAAAACGTATTGGAGTACAGAGTGGTAGAGAACTGCCCCCCAGAATTCCGATGAACGCAATCTTCGCACCTATGTCGCTTTTGAAAGTTCCTAGACAGCCTATTCGACGCTTCCCTCACTTTGCGATCGACAGATCGAAACCTAGTTCAATTAGCGTCTACCTTGATGGCAAGCGCTTTGAGAATGAGTCGGCACCATATCAAGAGTTTGTTGCGACGATGCACGACAAAGGCAGTAAAAAGTCTCTATACATCGGTGATTACACCCGTATCCAGAAATATAGAATGGGAATGGCATTTCTATGGCCGTATCCATTTTAGAATGTTCTCTGAAATATTTACTGTCGGCCCCTGCTTTATCGGATCTAGCAGATCGAATTAGAGTGCCGAGACACAGCCTGAAGCAGACCGTGGAGCAATATAAATCTTTTGCAGCCGGTGACATAGATCTTCAGTAACACCGGAGGCGAAAACGCTTATGACCAATTCTACAGGGATTCCGCTGTAAAGCCGAATCCAAACTTGCTTACGCATGGCCAATATATCCTGGAAACGTCAGCACGATATTTGGCATTCTAACAAAACAGATACACAGGGTAATTTGTCCAGCTGCCGCATCCTGGCGCTGACTGATCGGGAATTCTCCTAACCAGGAAACCATGCTCCGATCTGGTCAGATTTCAATTGTAGAGTTTTTCCGCTTCTCTACTATAAAAAACAGACAAGGTAACTAGGCCTGAATACCATCATTTTCAATCATTGTCACATGATACTATCTAGTAAATTTGCTAGTGAATACGCAGATTCTCCACTCCGACAAAATGTTAGTCAGCGCTAAAATGCCCAGATATTACTAATTATTACCGGTTGCGAAATGTAACTATACAATCAAGCGAACTTTAATACCGGGCGGACCATCATCGGGCTATCTCCACGCTTCTACCCCGCACGGGGTCAGTTACCCGAGACCATGTTTCGCCGCACTGGTTCGTCGAACAGGGCCTACCAATGACAAATGCTGTCGGTGACCAGAACATGCGGGAGAAATCATCTAGTGGCGGTTGGTCTGGGCTCCAAAATTGCGCCAGTCGGTCTAAGTTGCCGGGAAGCTTTCTATTCCCCCGAAGCAGGAAAGGTGCCATGAAGTATCTGTAATTAATTTTGGATCAGCGACCTTCATCTCGACGGATCGGACGGTCTTATGATTTTGCGCCCGAGAGACAATTTAAAGGTCAAATTGATCTCCTTCTGTTTTCAACCTTCGACCCGCTACTGCTATCTCAAATACCTCACCAATAACTCACCATGTCTCAGAATCGCCTCGAAGGAAAGGTCGCACTCGTGACCGGTGCCTCTTCCGGTATGGGCCGAGCGACAGCACTCGCCTTCGCAAAGGAGGGAGCGATCTTGGTCTGCTGTGACCTCAAAGCCGAAGCCAATCCCAATGGATACGAAGAGGATCTTGCAAAAACCACAGTGGATGTAATCGCAGAAAATGGGGGCAAGGCGATCTTTCAGAAGGTTGACATCTCCAATTTTGAACAAGTGGAAGCGGCATTTGAAGCAACAGCAAAGGTAAAGCTCCCTCTTATCTAAAAATTCAAGATTTCTCTATACCTCTATGATATTTTTGTCATAGATTGGGGGCCGTACTCTTATGGATAATTCTGAAATATTTAACAGATGTTCGGGCGTCTCGATATTCTTGTGAATTGTGCTGGCTTCTGGGCACCGTTCAAGAAGTTCGCCGATGAAGACGATGAGCTTTGGTCAAAGATGCTGCAGATTAACATAGCCGGTACATCGAAGATGTCGCGGCTTGCCATTCGCCAGTTTCTCAAGCAGGATGTGGATGTGTCCTGGGGAAGCCGTGGTCGAATTGTGAATGTTTCCTCCTGTGCAGCAAACATTGCATATGCAGGGGAAGTGGCTTATTCCGCTACAAAAGCCGCTATCAACCACATGACACGAGCGGGTGCAATTGACCATGCCAGAGATTCAATCAATATCAACTGCATTGCTCCCGGTGTCGTTGCCACTGGAATGGCTCGGCGCAATCTGGAAAACAAGGATATTTTGAAGACCATGAAGGGTGCTACACCATGGCCGAGACTGGGTGTTCCCGATGACATTGCTCAAGCTATTCTGTATTTCTGTCTGCCGGGATCACAATGGGTTACGGGACAGGTTCTTGCGGTTGATGGGGGAATGACCCTCGGTGTCCCTGCCGAATAAGTGTATACTACCTTAGGTATATCATAATGACATAAGCTCGTATCGGTCAAAATGCCAGTTGAACTTTGCAGAGTTGTTGACTGAATATTGTTGGATGAGTAATCAGAACATAAATCAAAGCACCCATTATCTAAATTTTGTAAAGAACAGCAAACACAA
>JAXQJV010001158.1:0-10223 GCA_037042255.1 Penicillium sp. PG106-07D
ATAGCTGTAGAAGCAGGGTTTTGGTTAGTAAAGTCAAAGGTATGGGCCCTAAAGCAGCATGGAGCAAGGCGTTTGTACTGACCCCAACAGCAGCAGGGCCGCAGATGATCCTGTTACCAGTCTCCACAGCCTAGAGACCTGGTGCGCACTCGAGGCCGGTCCGGATTCCATCCATCTTGCTGATCCAGCCGAGAAAGCCTGCATTGCGGAGGCATATCAAAAAAGCATCTCACACGGTTGGTCGAGTGGCTGGCCAACGTTCAGACAGAGACGAAAGTCACAGGGTCATAGCAGGGTCGTATTATAAGAAATTGCTGCACGGTCGCAGATTCTAATACTGCGCTCAAGACACCAGCCAAATGAGTGGATAGGGTGGGTTTATGAAGAATCTTAGAAATCTCGGAGCCTGCCCTCGAGCTGAATTCATGGGCGACGCGCCGACGAGACAGAAAAGCATAAACAACCGCAGGGAAACCTGACAAATCTGAGTGAATCTGTCGGGGCACACAGCTTGCAGATTTAGGTCCTTGGCTGGGCTATCCAGGCCAACAGAATGAGCCCAGCCTTCTTAAGGACAGGGGCACAGCCTCCAATCATGAGAATAGCAGTCTTGACCATTTGGCTAGCAGCAGGCGGATTACGTATCAGCACTGGATATGCAGCTGACCTGTACTGAGCGTTGCCCAACTGGATAGTGGACACTCTTCAGTTACTCAGAACCTGTGCAAGTAGTTACTTATCAATTGATCTGACTCTACTCCAAAATACTCCGAAAAAAAAGCCTAAGATGCTGGCGTGGTCCATTCCAGCATCAACTTTCGCTCCGAGCCTCGACACACAATTCAACAACCCCTTCATCAAGCTTGCAATCCCACTTCCACCTCCTTGCCCCTCATGCTCGGCGCCACTAGGGATGGTCCGACATGGTTTCTACCAATAGGTTCTTGGTGATGAGGTGCAAGTCAAATGTATCAGGGACTCGAAATCTAGTTGTTGCCAACCGAACAGCCTTGTCAGCGTGATCATTGCCTGCAGCAGAGTGGGGCCAACTGACTGTACTTCGTTGTCATCCTCGCCTGTGATTTGACCCCCGGCGGATTTGACCAGTGACTTGAGGCTGTGAGAAAGCGTTAGTCATCTGCCTTGAAGCACAGCAGTTGTATGTTGCTGACCGGTCGATGTCGATTTGAGTGATGCCATCCCGTAAAACAACCTAAATCCAGATACACCTCCTTCAGAACATTGCCTCTTGGTTATGCACTAAAATGAGGATACTAACCTTATGGAGAGGCATTTTGAGTTAAAGTGAGTGTAAATGCTAAGCAACCTTAGTAGGCAAAGAATGGTTTCCGGTTGCTTATGGGCGGTTTACGATTGTTTTGGAAACTCGGCGACGGGAGATTATGCCGCTCTTCGACACCGGGCAGTCATCATGATATCACTCCCTCAAATCCGATCATATGAATCTTGTGAAAAGAGATTAAACTAAGTATCGTAACTTCCGATCCTCTCAAGCGTAGGTCTACCTCTCTACCTAACCTAGGTAGATAACATTGACCGGGCTTCCGAGGTTGTTTCGTGACGTTGATTTGTGAAGATCCAAGCCCGCACTGATGTATATTCCAGGTTTGATCCTATCAGGGCTACCATCCATTAAGTGAGTTCCATCAAATAGCAACAGCACTGTATCTACTTACCTGCATGAACTCAATTCAACCTGATTCGAACAATTTTGAATCGAGTCTTGTAGTGCTATACGATGTGGGATTCATGTACATTTATGCCGAGAAGTAAACCTAGTCTCCCAAGTCCGCGATGTTGCTGACACGTCTTCCACGGTCGGAGACGACGAAGCTTGGGAACTTTCCTGAGAATGGCTGCTTTACCGAGCGATGACGGGAGTGACCATTAGAGGAGACTGGGCGGTGGGTGAGTCTAAGGTCTTCGAATTTACTTCGGATTATGCCCAGGCCTTGCGTGAAAAGTGCAAAGCATGAATGCCATATAAACACACAACTCGGATTGAGAAGGTCGTTGAAATTGACAGCAACCTTATACTTGTTTCTACTACTAGATGTCATATTGCTAAGAACTAAAAATTTGTGAAGTCCATCAAATCAATCACCTTCCATCGCATGTGAGAAAACTGTTCTTGCACGAAGATAATCATCGTATCATTAATCAGGGCTGCGTAACCAGCAATCCCATAGTGCCAAGAATTCTACAAGCCAACCTTAGGCTTGATGACCATCTCCCTTCCCCGCTGTCTACGGGCAGCACCATCTTCTCATAGCATCATTCAGACTTGAGTAAGCAGTCGTCAGCAATGTTGCTCGCAAAACTAACTCTCTTTTGGAGCTTTGTTTGAGGTGTAGCCAATCCGAATAAGACACTGTTCTGCACTAGAGCTGACATGCAGCGTCCAAGAATTGGCGCCAAGAAAACTCATCTATGCACAAGAACCCCATTACTTGGAATTGGGGTCGAAGCAGCAGTTACACTAAATGAACATAGACGAGATATGAGGAGAGAGCTTTTATTTTTGGAGATTCAGGACAACATCAGCAGCTAACACGTCGTGTTTGGGCTCATATCTTAGGCTGATGTGGATGATGACGGTGATATTAGTCGGTAGGTTGTCACGCACCAATTAAGCTAAAGTGACAGTCTGCGGGTGCCAGGTACTGCGGGAGTCCCCGGCGGATCCGGCATCATAACGGTTTTACGGCCGATGCATACATATCCGATGGCTGATTTAGTTTCGCTAAGGAACTCAAGTCGAATATACTCAATTCTACTGTTTAGGTACCCAGGTTCGGATTTCACGGATCTTAACAACCTGAATGGCCAGCCTATCTGCATTATTGAGGAAATCGTGACAACTGCGCCCGCCCTTCAGCTGTGGATCTCAGACTGAGCAATGATTTTCTCAGCTGGTTACAGCGAAAGTAGAGTGAGGACTTTCTCTCTATAGAGCAATAAAATGGAAACCTAGCAGTCCAATGATGGGCGCACTTAAACCTCTGTGGTTGGGCATAGCTCCTGGAAGCTTGCTGTGCGTGGACGGCTGGGTGAATGATGATACACGGGCTGGGATAATTGCATATTATTGCTGAAGCCGCCCAGGACAAGGTGGATGCGGGAATTATCACTAAACTAAATCTAGATTGAGAGTAAGCGTACTCGAGATGAGCAATATCTTTGTCAAGATTATCCATGCCCCAGTAAAAGACGACAAGCAAGTATAAAATGGACTAAGTTCTCGCATCCCCAGTAATTAAATCATCCAGAGTTAAGCCTAAAACTTCAGTCTCACCTCAACCTCTACAGAATTCTGCAGTAATACTACAAGATGTACTTCTCCAGGGCTATCCAGGCTGCCTTCCTGTTGGCACTTTCTGTGCCGACTCAAGCATGGAACAGACTGGACAAGGACAACGCGGTAAGTCCTCGAGTCTTGAGCGTTCTCTAGAGCCACGACTCATCCATTCACGTCATCAGGCTCTCTTGATTATCGATCACCAGGTTGGTCTGGCGCAGCTCGTCCGTGACATTGGTACCAATGACTTCCGCAACAACATGCTTGCGCACGCTTCTATCGGCAATGTCTTTGGCTTGCCCACCGTCTTGACCTCCTCTTCCGATACTGGACCCAACGGTCTTTTGCTCAAGGAGATCACGGAAATGCACCCCAATGCCACATTTGTCCATCGCCAGGGCGAGGTCAACGCATGGGACAACGAGGACTTCCGCAAGGCTGTCAAGGCCACTGGAAAGAAGCAGCTGATCATCGGTGGAATCGTGACTGAAGTTTGTGAGTGACTCTGCTTGCGAAGAGTGTCAATGCGAACTCAGGCTAATGGTACCCTCAATAGGCACCGCCTTCCTGGCTCTGTCCCTGATCGACGAGGGCTACGAGGTCTTTGCCAACACCGACGCTAGCGGAACTTTCGACGTCAAGCTCGCCGAGGATGCTAACCGTCGTATGGAGCGTGCTGGTGTCACTCTCATGGGTTACTTTGCGATCATCTGTGATCTCATGCGTGACTGGCGCCACACTCCTGGTCTCAATGAGATTCTTCCCGTCCTTGACAAGTAAGCCTTTATCCGAGAACTCGCGAACTTGTTTGCAGATTGAACTGACCTACCCTAGGTACCAATTTGCTTACGGCCTGGTTGCCCGCCACCACGCTGGTGCTATTGAGAACGGAACTCTTGCCGCGATTGAGTCCACTTTGATCTAAGTGCAGGCCTCGTGTTAGGCTCTTTGCCTAACCCAAATTCCAAAATAGTGCGGGAGATGAAGTGATGGAGAAAGTTGAGACAGTGGACGGAGGAAGTTTCTGGACGAGCCACGGGAGAGTATAGAGATGAGTTTGCTGAGGAGAGTGTAATGTGTTGATTGATTAATACATGAATTGTTATACGAGAATGTCCGATAGCTTTGCCAATGAACTCCTATGTGTCTCGTAATACTGAGTTTCACAGGAAATGAGCTTCGAGGACTTAAGAACGATCATTCGCAAGAGCAAGCTTCCCCTGGAACTCAAGAAGACAATTGTCTCAATAATTTCGCTTGTTGAGGTTCAATTGCATCACTTGAGAGCGCGCCTGATTGATCGTTTAGCGTAGTAGTCCATCCGGGATGGCAAGAACAACACCATCTTCCAGTACCTTCTTTCGACCCTCATATCAAGAGGAACTTGAGTCAAGCGCACCGCGAATCTCGTCGCCATGAATTCCGTTATAAGTTTGGGACCCAATCCAGGCATAGAAACTTAAAAGTGAAACGCACGTGCGCTCTATTGATATACGAGGCGTCGTGTTCCAATCGATGATCGAGGAACGGCAATCTGCAAAGACAAGTGATCTCTTGAGGAGCCGCTCTGTTCCCCGCTGACAAACAGGCAACTACGCCAGCTTAGGTCTAGAGATGCAGTTAGTAGATTATACCCCGCTCGCCAATACGATGCGACCTTCCCGATTGATAGAAGCGGAATCGAAAAGGGGGCCGTCTTATCGTTATCAAGGAGGGATCCCGACGGTCGACCGGGATTAGTTTAATTACCTGATCGGAAAATGAGAGACAAGTGGAGATGATGGATAGCTTGTTTATCAATTAAAACACACTTGTTTCCCCTCGATGGGGACTGCTTAGCTATCGTACCAGGGCAGAGTTCTTTGCTCTTCAACCTTGTGCCTAGTTTTCCATTTGCAAACAGTAAACTGTATCTTGGCCAAGCTTTCGCAAGCCAAGATGCTGCGATATTCGGGAGTCTCCGCTGTGGCGGCTGCCACGCTGTTGCTTCCTTACGCCTCGGCACAGTTCGTATCCGCTCCAGCTGACTTGATCACCAAAGAAGGACACGCGGGCATCAATGTGCGGTACAAGGAGGTCCCTGCTGGGATTTGCGAGCAGGATCCCAATGTTAAGAGTTACTCTGGCTATGCGGATGTCGGTGAGAATGAGCATATTTTCTGGTAAGAGAAACGTTGGAAGAGGGAAAGCGTGTCGCTGGCCCACGCGATCATGTGCGGTCGCATGTTCTTCGCGACTGCGAAGACACTATACAATACACGATTGCACGGGGCTAACAGTCAAATCGCAGGTGGTTCTTCGAAGCAAGAAATGAGGATCCCGAGAAGGTATGCTCGACAACCAGCTGAACCCTCCAGGGACTTACCCTTCACCTAGGCACCACTCACCGTCTGGATCAATGGTGGACCAGGCTCATCTTCCATGATCGGACTGTTCCAAGAGCTGGGCCCATGTGGAGTTGATGCCAATGGCAACGCCTACAACAACCCCTACTCCTGGTCCAACGCGAGCAACATGGCAAGTCCCCCAAATACCACAATCGTAACTGAAATGCCCTCCATCTAACCCACAACCAGCTCTTCATCGACCAGCCCACTACAGTCGGCCTGTCATACTCAATCCCTATTCCGGCATACCAGGATAGCACTGGCAACATCATCCAACTGCCTGACGAGACATGCCCTGACTACGCTCAGGAGATCGGCACATGCGGCACATACTCGAAACCAGACATCGCCCTCGTTCCAAACTCGACTCATAACGCGGCCCCGAATATGTGGAAGACTCTTCAAGGGTTTATGGGTGCATTCCCGCATTACTCTCGCAACGGCTTCTCTTTCACGACGGAAAGCTACGGCGGCCACTACGGGCCCGTATTCAACGGTGCGAGAGAAACCTGCCCCGACACCCCGGCCCAAGCTAATCCTTATATCTAGAATACTTCCTCTCCCAAAACGCAAAGAACATCCCCGGCGCAATCGACATCAAACTGGAAAATGTCCTCATTGGCAACGGCTGGTTCGACCCTCTAATCCAATACCAAGCCTACTACAACTTCACCATCTCCCCGGGCAACACCTACGACTACGATCCCTACAACGCCTCCGTCAAAGCAGAGTGGTACAACAACCTCTACGGCAAGGGCAACTGCGTCGACCAGACGAAAGAATGCTACGCCACGGGCCGGGACGATGTCTGCGCCAACGCGGACAGTTTCTGCGCGAACAAGGTCGAGAATATGTTCGATATCTACTCCGGTCGGGATGAGTATGATATGCGCGAGTTGATGCCTGATCCGTTTCCGTATGAATTTTATGTGGAGTACCTGAATAGTCCGAAGGTGCAGGCTGCTATTGGGGCGTATCAGAATTTTTCCGAGTCTTCGTCTACCGTTGGGAATGCGTTTGCGAATACTGGTGACGATGATCGGGAGGCGGGGACTATTGAGGATGTGCGGAAGTTGTTGGAGGCTGGGGTGCAGGTTGTGATGTACTTTGGTGATGCGTGAGTCTTGCCCTCGGCTATCTCTATTTCCTTCGACGGGCTACATGTGCAGATATCGCTAACACAAGTGTGGCAAATGATAGTGACTACAACTGCAACTGGCTAGGCGGCCAAGTCGTCGCCGACGAAATCAACGCCTCCGGCTACAACGACGCCGGTTTCGTCAACATCACAACCTCGGACGGCGTCGTGCACGGCCAAGTCCGCCAAAGCGATCTGTACAGCTTCGTGCGCATCTACGAGTCCGGCCACGAGGTGCCATTCTACCAGCCCCTCGCCGCTCTAGAGCTATTCGAGAGAGCCCTCGCAAGAAAGGACATCGCCACGGGTAAACACAAGGTGACCGCAAAGGGCGGGTATAAGACCCACGGCACGCCGACGAGCGATTACCGTGAGGGTAATAGTACGGTCGTGATGGAGGTGCTTGGCAGTGATGCTACGTATAACACGACGTTGAATGGGCCGAATCCGTCGACGGCGAGTAAGGTGAAGAGGGAGGATCTGCAGGGTCGATCGCAGAGTAAAAAGCTCCAGGCTATTCGGAAGGTGAGGCGGTCGATGGGGGGAAGACGTTTGGTGTGAGTTGAGGTTATCGTGAAGAGTGATGTATATAGGTGAGAATTAGCCTGTGCAAGGAGGCGGGAATAATGTACAGAGTGAAATTCGAGGAGATAGTTGTATCAATCAAGAGCTCGGCCTGTCAATGCCGGTCTCATTTATGCAGAAGTGGACAAAGTACAAAATAAATATTCACAAGAAGATTGTAGGATGGATGTGGCCACTTCACCGGTTCTGAGGCTAAGTGCAGATGGAGCTCTTTCCAAGTGAGCTTAGTGGACTCTCATCTCGGCCTTTGAATTTCCTGATGCATTGTGTCCTCAGGGTTCTGAATTATAGGGGGTCTGCATTTGACCAAGAGTGATGTTTAGTACATCGACGGGACGTTTGAGGGTTGCGAAGCTGCCGTCTAGCTTCGCCTTCTCTCCTGCCTTCTTGCACTTAGAGAGCAAATCTGAGTTGAATATTGGAAGCGTACTCGCTTTTTAGACACTGAAACTCGCTCAGATAATACTGGCAATAGTCATACGCGAATGCGCAGAGCTAGACCGCCGCTCCGTCGAATCCGATCCGGCAGACGGAGGGGCAAGCAAAGAAGAAGACTCCGATCTTGAATCCAGAACGACATCGCGGCGCTCATAGTCACGGCGCTGCTTCTCGCCGAGTAGACGCGCAACGGTCACTTCAACCCACTCCCATCCTTCCCATTGCGAGTCTGTCTGAGTCGGTGCCGGACCGGCCTGTCCGGGGACATTCGCAAGATTCCCGCCAGTCTCACTACCTTGCCAGACCCAGCTGCCATCCGCGGTGCCCTGCATATCGCCAGAAATATAAGCCATCATCGCCTCGTCCTGGCACGGATCCACGACCTCGCCCTGCTGGGAGCGGTCGAGGAGGCACCGAAGGAAGAACGCCAGGTACCGACCGCAAGCAGCGTTTACGGCACGCTCGTCGCCCACGGCGGCGAGGGCTTGGACACAAGCTAATGCCGGGGCAAATTCTTGGCGGAAGAGAAGGAATAGTGAGCAGCGCCAGATATGTGTGCAGAGAAGGGTGCCTGCGCTCGAGGCGAACAGGGCTCGCCAGTCCCCGTTGCCGGCTTGACTTCGCATGCAACGCGAGAGAATATTGGCGGTATCAATTGCTATTGAGACACAATAGTCCACGGCGGCGATACGAACGCCGGGTTGACAGTAAGGGGAGATGTTGTGGCGATGAAGGAGGAGGCGGGCGTTTTGGAGGTAGATAACTGGAGCGAGAGATCGGGGGTCGAGGTCTGCGTCTTGGTTGAGCTGGAGGTGGGTCGGGAACGTGGTGCGGCAGATGGTAAAGTGACGTTCGAAGGTTTCAAGGGTCGCGTAGCTGATAGAGGTGGAGCGGAGGGTGCGGGTGAGCTGGCCGATGGATCGAACAACGTGGATTGTAGCGAGCAAGGGTGAGGGCGCGCTTTGGTGGTCTCCAGGTGAGTTGCACTGGGCGAGGGACTGGTCATCCACATGACAGGGCAGGTTAATGTCGCAGTCCTGGTCGTTGATAAGGACAGGCTTGCCCATCTCGAGGGCTAATAGTCTAGTGTGAAACAACTGTTAGTGTGCCTTCTTGAGTATACAGGTGAGACAAGGGATACAAACCTATCATAGGTGTATAGTCCCCACCATATGCGTTTTCGCATTTCACCTTCAAATTCAGGCCATGGCCCCGACTCAATATGCAACCCAATCTCCTGCGCTACGCGCACTGCCGACCCGATCCAGACCCAACTGGGAGATTTGGAGTTGACTTCGTAGAGGAAGATACTGACAAGCAAAGCCGCCCGCACGCGATCCAAGTTGAAGCTGTCCTGCCACACATCGATAATTCCACACGAGATGCGAACAAACTTCTTGCCCTCCTCTTCTCGGTTCGGCTCGATTGTATGAACAGCACCGCATGCGAAAACTGCGTACAATACCGCCGCCCACTCGCTGGACACGCCCACCAATGTCCCCGTTTGATACACTTTCTCATATGCCTCGGTAAACTCGGGCCAGTGCAGAACGGGTAGAACCGAATGGATGCACTGGTAATATTGAGCGAGGAGGTGGTCGGCAACCTCCTTTGGAGGCAATTGCGGTGCCGCCTCAGCTGGTACCACGGATTTGGGGCCTTTGTGCTGGTAAGGATGAGGGACCTTCAATATCCCACGGCCATGCTGACGCAAGTTCGATCGTACTTCTGACAGGTCCTGGGTGATGGGCGCCTTCGGCCGCCTTGGTGGTTTGTATTCAATCTCGGGTAGTTTAATGACGGGTGCTGTCGACGATTCCTCGATATCCATCATCCCATCTGGCCGGAGCATACCGGAGCGTAGTTGTTGGAGCTGCTGCTTTGTCGTATGCAGTTGTTTTTCGAGATCCTGAACCTGCTTGATCGATGACATGCGTCGATTCGTCTCCTTGGTAAACAAACAGCGAACCTTACGGTTGATGCACTCCGTGCAATGGGAGGTCTCTGTCGCATCGCATTTGACCTTGCGCTCGCGACAGGCATCGCAACTGGGGTCTTTTCTGCGTTGCCGATACGCTCTCTTCTGCTGGAGCGGAGTGGGGGTCGACTGCTGAAGCCCAACCGGGCTTGTTTGATACATGCCCGGGCCTCCCGGGACCGATACCATCGGAGGCGCATCAGGCAAACCTCCACTCTCTGCAGGCGATCCCGAAGCCGAGTCGTAGAATCGTGCGTAGGGTGAAGTTGATGGAGCTGGGGTTGGCCCCGGCGGCAGCTGCGACGGGGGCGGTGGAAGTGCCTGTGCCAACGATGAAGGCTGTGATAATGACTGCTGAGATTGTTGCATTGGCGGCAT
>JAXQJV010001328.1:0-51858 GCA_037042255.1 Penicillium sp. PG106-07D
CGTGTTTTCACTGGAAGATGTTGGACTAGGTGGCATGCTCATCGGGAGTGGGTAAATTTCCCAGTCAGAGAGTACATCTCCCCCGACTGTGACATTTCCAACAATTCCCTTGCGCTGGTCAACGATCCTTGAGCCGTAGTTAACTCGGCCCAGGTTCTCGATTACCAAGTCCAGGACATCGTGTTTCTTCAAGGTCAGCGGGACCATGCTTGGGACAGCGTAGGTACTGTCGATGACTCCAACTCGATGGCCGTTGATATAGACAAGGACCCGATCTCTTGGTGCGTCTCCCGGTTGTAGATTACCCTTTGTGGACGCAGTGATCACATGCCGGTACAATGTGAAGCCCGTCGATTGACCAAGAGCTTCCATGTTGACGGGGTATTGTTTCCGAATAGGGTTTAGGAGAGAATTAAACAGACCCACGGAAGGTGTCATTTTGATAGGCGCAATTTCAACCAAAGGGTTGTCCACTGGAACAGGCGGGATTGTATCAGCGCCGACGTAGGAAGCGATAGTCTGGCGAATCGCATCGTAGATGTCGTTTGGTCTACCACTTTCATCGAGAGGTGCACCATAGTCATAGCTTGTGGTAACGGGTTCCAAGGCATCACCCCAATCGGCTCCATTCTGGAAGCCCCAGTTCGTACCTCCATGAAACATGTAGATGCTGAAGGAGCCGTTCTGCTTCAGAATCCACTCGAGGTCAGACTTGATACTTTGAATGCTTGACGCATCACCTGCATCCGTCTGATAGCTCTTGTTGCTGGCCCACTGATCGAGCCAGGTCACATAGTATTCCCCATCAAGCTGTGGCCCGAGGCTGGTCGGATCGGTGACATACTCGTCACGAGCGGTGAATCCTGTCTTGGGGTCACCGTCTGTCTCAGCGAGGGCGCCATGGATCTGACCACCCTCAAGCATTGATTTGGTGCCCCCGTCATTGGTATACAAGGGCAGGCCAAATGCCTTCTTGAACATGTCTCGCAACGCGCCCACATACTCATGGTCGTTGCCATAAGAGCCGTATTCATTCTCCACCTGAACCATCAGGATAGGACCTCCATTGGTAATTGCAAGAGCCTCCAGGTCACTTGCCAGATTCTCGATGTAAGATTGAGCAGCATCCAGAAAAGGCTTGTTGTTCGCGCGAACGACCATCCCAGGAACTTCGATCAGCCAAGCTGGGAATCCCCCCCATTCGTGCTCCCCACAGATGTATGGCCCGGGACGAAGGACGACGTTCAACCCCTGCTCTTGCGCAGTCTTGAAGTAGCGAGCGATGTCATTATTGCCGCTCGAGTCCCATGTACCCTTTGAAGGCTCGAGTTGGTCCCAGTATACGTAGGAGAAGATGGTATTTAGACCCATTGCTCGTGCTTTGGAAAGGCGATCAGCCCAGAGCTCGTGTGGGATGCGCTGCGGGTCCATTTGACCTCCAATGATTTGGAAAGGTTTGCCATGAAGAAGAAATGTCTCGTTGGTCCATGTAAAAGGGGCGATTGCCTGGCCCATGGAAAGTAGCCCGTAGGCAAGAAGAAGCGACTTGAGGAGCATTGTCACTCTTTCTGGGACTTGTTAAGCTTGACCTGCGCAACCGCGTCCCCCAGCCGTTTGCGCAATTTCATTGATTTATATATGCGGCAATAGCTTCTTACTGCCTTGTCAGGACCTCCGCTAATTATTGGCCAGATGGGCTCGTGATTTGAAGATCCTGTATGCTTCCCTGCATTATTCTCCACAATAGTACACTGAGTCTTGCCTGTCCGCATATCCCGACCCCGCACATTGAAGTTCTACGAAAAACAGCTTAATGCTACAGTGACATTGAACAAACCAATTTGATCGGAAAATTACTTCCATATCAGTGTTGATTTACCCGCTGATCTATCTACCGGTCACTGTAGTATTTGATCAGCCTGATGTTCTAACCTCACTTGTAGATAGATCTTCATCGTGTACTTACGGATGCTTCCGCAGTAGCATGGCACGGACGAAATGCTCCGGTATGCCCACGCGAGTGCTGTGTGACGTGGTAGCTCCCGCACAGCCCAAGGACTAAGGCTTGCTCAAGTCAGATTTGTGAGTGGCTATGGAAAATGTAGACCTTACTTTCGTGTTTACCAGGAAGGGAAGAGCCGCCCTTCCACTTAGGATCAAGGGTCAAGATTCATCATCGGGGACAACCAGTCCCCAGCGCAATGCAATTGTCTATTCCGATGCGAGAGCGCCCATCATGCATGCAAACCCAGGAATCGTAGATGGGAGACATGCCGGATCCGAAGTCGAAGCCATTCCCGAAAGCAACTCAAGGACTCCACAACGTAGAAGCGAAGGGGGTAAAAACAGAAACACCGTGTAAAAGAAAGGGTACCATCGCCCATGCATAGGTTCCAATCTTCAAAGGAGACCCCTCATGCCAGCCTCATTACTTCTTATCGCCATTTGGGGTATTCTCATCTTCGAGGTCCACCATCTCCCGCAGTATGTCCTTGAGACCGCGAACACCCTCATCCACAATAGATTCTGGGATGCGCACATCGACCTCTTCGATATATTTTGCTGGGTCATAAGGAGCATTTGAGGCATCATTGCCCTTCTTCGTCCCATTGGACTTGGCTTCTTTTGTCCCATTTGACGTCGTGTTACCGTTGGGTTCTGCGTTCTTCGCTCCCAATGCGGGATGTGTCCTGCCTTCGGCCGAGGCGACGACTGCTTCCATCACATCGTCAAAAGTCTCGCAGCGGCCCGCGCGAAGAAGCTCGGTGGCGAGACTGGTGATTTTTTCCGTCCACCCCACGCGGTGAAGTGAACTGAGTAGATTCTCTTGCAAATCTTCCAATGCAGATGTGGCAGATAACTTTGTGAGGAGGTCGGACTCGAGGGCGTCCGGGGTGGCGGAGGCGCCGGCGGGGGTTGAAGACGGCATGATGTGGAGAACTGGAGGGAGATGAGGTGGGGTATCAGGCTGCTGGTGAGCCTGTGAAGGAGGATGTGTCTGTCGCGATATTCAGAGGCGAAAGATTATGCGGTTAGTCCGCCAAAGAATAGCCCCTGGGCCTGGTGGGCTTTGTCTGATCGTTCCGGGAATGTCGAAGCTCAAGTCGTGATGCAACGCATGCGCAGGTGGGTGCCAGGGAGGGAATAGCCGACGCGATTGAACAGACGAGGGACGAAAAGGGGACCGGCCCCTGGTATAAAGACTTTTGATTCAAGAGAAGTGAATTAGGATTAAGAGGCGGTTCTGAAGAGAGAGGCGGTTGCAGCGCGCGAAAAAGTGGATATGGAGGAGAATGATGATTGTCCCGCGGTCCGGCCTGTCAATGCGGCGACCCCGGTTAGTGCTGGAGCGAGCAGGCCTATGCGAGACTAGGAATGGGGGCGACAAGGTGAAGTGAGAGGAAGGATGCTATGAGAAATGTGCTCCAGGTGCATACTGACCTGATTGGTGTCTAAGCAAGCGCTGAATTGAGCCGCGTCCCAGGCGCAACCCGGGCTACCCTTTTGCGGAGATCGGGTTGTAATTGCTAGGGCTCGAGGGCAAAGAAGAGCACTGGGTCGGCCAGGAGAACAGACACTCGGTTAGAGATATGTATCCATTGCATTCGCAGAGAGGGCGGCGCAGCATATGCACAAGAGAAAAGAAAGCTTTTGCGACTGTCAATTGGCGAATATGCAAAGAATAATGGAAGATTCAATTCGTCTCCGATCGGAGGACCGTGACGAGGCCAATTGGCGCTGAGAAGAGACACGGCGGGCGGTGAGTCTCCAAGTCTTCAGTCACTTTGTCAGTCAAAGCACACAATCAGCAGCTGGGACGGCTTGCTGATTCACGTTGTTCAGTTGTGGGAGGAGTCAGGAACTATCATTGAATATGCCTATACTGTTATAGAATAGTGATATGATCATGCTACTGGCCCACGACTAATGTGGTCAGTACGCTATGACCGTCAGTTGCTTCATTGCCTGGCCATAAGACTTTTACTGGTCAATGAATTTGAACTATTCAGCATTGAAGTGATTTTCCAGTTGAGAAGCTTTCTTGCGCCTCGATCTACTTGAAACGGATGACGAAGAGTCGATTGGCATCTCTAAATCACCGCCTGGCATCTATTGCACCCCTCTATCTTGGGAGCATTTCTCAGTATTCTCTGTAAAAGCTAACTCACAATGGCTCCTGTCGAATGAGCTAGCTAGGTTGATCTCGTCGGAACTCAAAATTCTTCGGAACCACCTAGTCTAACCCACTGAAGAAGCATGCTATTCTGGATTTTCGAACAAGTTCTAGACCAACGCTGGCCTGGAACCGTCTGAACTCGAGGCGTCAGCTAGTTGCGGGTGGGGACAAAGTGGCCAGCACGTTGGACTCTCTATTTTGCTGATCCGCCGCAAGATTTAAGACACAATGACCCTTCCCAGGGCGAGTGGGAGCGAGTATATAAGTACGGTACTGGCTAGCTCCCTTGGAATGGTGTTCCATCATAGTTATGCTTCACCGTCCAATAAGGCCATGATTGCAAGGAGTTCACAACTTTCACCACCCATTGACGACCGGAAATGAGGTTCAAGCGTGCCCGAGTCCAGGCCCAGTCACGTGAACACTATTGATTCGTCCCATTCATGATGCCATCTTTGGCCATCAACCCAGGTCCTTGTTGGCTATATCTCTCGCCGTCGCGGAATAGCTCACCGGTGCTGTATCGACACTGCGGAGCCGACAAATT
The DNA here is from genome assembly GCA_037042255.1 of Penicillium sp. PG106-07D. Taxonomy (NCBI): domain Eukaryota; kingdom Fungi; phylum Ascomycota; class Eurotiomycetes; order Eurotiales; family Aspergillaceae; genus Penicillium; species Penicillium sp. PG106-07D. The sequence continues at coordinate 4,725 of JAXQJV010001328.1, forward strand.
TGTCATCTGGTTGCCTGTCAACTCCTGCTGGCGCCTGCACGATCACCGCCCGTACCTGAACGAGCTTCCCCGCTCTCCTTCCCGCGTCGACCTTCGGTCTTATCCACGACGGCGGCTATCGTCTTAAGGGGTGCTGTGTGACCAACCAAGATCATACGAACCCACTGGCAGAATAGAACTATTTGGCTGGCTGGCAGGCTTTCTACTGGTCTATGCCCACTGGACCTTGTGTCATTTCTTCGTTTGTGGCCCCAACCGTGCGCTCCTATGTGCCTAACCACCCATCGCATCGCGCCAACGTCCATTTTTCTCCCGTGAGACTCGCCAAACCGCCTTTCGACCCGCCTTGGCGGTGGTGCTGGCGCAAATTTGCCCTACTCGGCCCTTCGTGCATCTTGACCCCCTGAGCCTCGTCAACCATGGCCCTCCAGACCTCACTCTATCACGCCGATTCCGACGCGGATGACGAGTACGAGCGCAGCGTCATCACCTCCCCGCACCTTCAGACGGACTCAGAAGCCTCTCCCACTGATTCCGACATCCCGTCCTCTGAACATACGCCGACCAAATTCGGAAGTGAAGGACCGCGTACCCCTCGAACAATCATCTCGGAATGGACAGCGGACGAGTGTGTGGACTTCTTGACGTCGCTTGGACTACTTCAGTACTGCGGCACCTTTCGAGGTGGGTCATATCATGCAAGGTCCGATGCCAACAATGCTGACTCGAGACTGCCCAGAAAATGGAATCGTAGGGGAAGCACTGATCGCCCTGAAGCACGATGAACTCAAGGAGATGGGAATCAACAGCGTGGGTCACCGTTTGACGATCTTGAAAAGTGTCTACGAGATCAAGATTCGGCAGCATGTGCCCCTTGATGTGGACCATTATATCCCGCTTTGTATGTTTGATCTTCCTCTTCACACGGTTCATTCATCTGATCATTACGACAGCGGCGGATCAGAGCATGAACGAAAATGCTACGCAGGATGATATTGCGCGTTTGATCCAGTCAATTCAGCGTCGCGACGAGAAGATCATGATGGTGGAGGCTGAAATGCATCGTCTCGCAGAGGAATATAAAAGATTAAGAGAAGAGATTTTGCCGGTCATCAAAATTGCCAAAGATCGATCTCAGCCTTTACCTCCTCCTTCCTCGATGGGGGCGTCCTCGGACAACTACCACGATAGCACGACTCTCACTTCTCCCTCACAGCTCACCTTGGTCGATAATTCGACGACGTCTAAACTTCACCGGGCATTCTCCAAGCGCGCATACACTGGAGGTACGACGCCGAAGACCAGCTCGCCCACACACATTCCGCCCTCTGTTTATGAAGGCCGGAACTATCATGACAGTCAAAATCTGGATCCGTCGGCTGCGGCAGTGGCTGCCTCATCCCATCTTTCAGCATCGGTAAATGGAGGACTTCAGCATTCCCCGGGCATTCCATCACCCACCTCTCCCAACGCACATACAACCCAACACCAAACACTCAACCCGCGCTCATATATACAACCTGGCTCTGGTCGTAGCATACATGACCACTCCGATGATATACCGCAGAGGACCGCCTCACGCGCCGACCGGCTTACTCCAAGGGAGCAACCATCCCGAACAGAAACACCTTCGGGATCAAAGGAATCATCAGCACCCCCTGGTCAACCGTCGAGCGTGGAAATATTCAAGTCGTTCCGAGTATCCTGGGAAGACCCCTGTTACAAGGTGCTTCCGGCTGCGCTAAAGAAATACAACATCCACTCCGACCCGAAGCTATACGCGCTCTATATTGTTTACGGAGACCAGGAAAGGTGTCTGGCACTGGACGAGAAACCACTCATTCTCTTCAAACAACTTGAAAAAGAAGGCCGAAAGCCGATGTTCATGTTGCGGAAGATCCACCCCGACAATCCAACCTATCCCATCGCCGGCTCTGCACCGAACAGCGCAGGATTTGAAGGTGGGCGACCACAGGCGCAAATAAACCTCCCAGGTGGGGTTTTATGATCTGGCGTTCCCCCCATAACCATGCATTTCTGCGGCCTGAAGATACCCGGTGACTTGTGGCTCTGCCTTTCTTGTCCCGTTTCTATATTTTGCATCTTGTTCCTTGGAACATTCTATTCTTGATTCGTCGGTTGTGTTGGTGTTTATAACCTACAGATGGCTGATTCTTCCCTAATGTCGCTGGCGAACTCGGCATTGAAACTTCTCTTCTACATGGACAGTGACTGTTGTTAAGGATTGTGTTTCAACCTGTCATCTTCCATTGATTCTCTAGCATCATGCATAAGCCCTTTTGTTCGCATTTCTAGATATTCTCGCTATAGGACTCGGATTTGAGTCATAACAATGCAAACTTTATGACAATACATGTTCCTCTTTTATCTTGACTCGAGACAAAATGCCGCTGTGGCCAGCCCACACTTGCCTTATCGTCACGTGCTCTCGTGTCTCTCTGAGACGCGTCGATAAGCCAACACCTTTTCTCTTTGCGCCTTTGCGATACCGCATTAAATGAGCTGGGATCGAGTCATTCAAGACTCTGACGAGGACGAGCCTCTTGGGGATGATGGGCTCGAGGCCCAAGCCCCGGCCTCGTTTGACCCCCCGCAGGTCCACGAGGCCTCGAAGCACCAACATCCTGACAACGCGGGCCACCATGCCGCGGAGCAACAAGCAAACTGCCCTATTGAGCAAGCAACAACGCAAGACGTTGGGGCCGAACCAGATCTCGGCATCAATTTTGACCAATTCCTGCAGTCACAGCACTCGTCAATGACTTTGTCGCAGCAGCGCCGAGAGGAACGGTGGATTCCCTCGACTGGCGATGGGGGTGGATCAATTGGTGCGTTGGAATTACGATACAGTCGTTCCCATGGCTGCTGGCCCTTTCGCCCGTATGCGTAAGTTGGTACTAACATCGTGACACATAGGAGCGATGATGACTGAAATTGGCCACGCTCAAAGACGACTACTTGCCGACGAGGGTTCGAGTGCAGGCCAGTTGCTTCCGTCGACGGCGACTGGATACCCGAGCGAGATCTCTCAGCCTGGCCCGTTCCATTTAATGACGAGCTATCCGTGTCAGCAAGTGGCCGAGACGGTCAATGATACCTACACGTGTCCACGGGCAGTCGTCCAAGACTCATATGTAGGGACTCAGCTTATCGATCCGCCGCATGTCAATGGCTACGAATACAGCACACCCACCGCATCGAACAATGTCGATTCGCCATTCGGAGATACAAATGAAACAGGGAATACACATTCTACATCCGTCCAACTAAACCACGGTGCCTCGTCGCACAAGACCACCCAGCGTTCAAAGTCAATGCAGTCGCAACTATGGTCCCCACACGATACCGAGCCATTGTCGTCTGTCGTTTCCCCTGGCTTGAGAAGATCCCAGAGCGACAATGCCGGATATGGTCTGATGTCGCCTCAGTATTCTGAGAGTAGTGCGCATGACGAGCTGGCTCTTCCCGTGGTCCCACCAGTCACGGCTACAGATACTTGCGCGGTGAAGAAGAAGCAGCGCCGTCGTCCGAAGAAGGAGCCTTTGCCGGATGATGATGATGACGAAGATGAGCTGGCTGCGCCTCGAGACTACGAAGCAGATTTGAGTAGGACAGCTGAGAAGCGTCGACGAGAAAGTCCTTCCAAGAATCGAGAAGTATCGCGTGGGGATGTCATTGAGATCAATGACGATGTAGACGAAGCCCCTACCCATGAGATCAAATCTCACAATGTGCCTGGCCTTATGGTTGTCCTACCTGTTGCCTTTGACAGCGGATCCAGGTACGATACAAGCGCGTCGACGGCACCTGGAACAGCAGACACAAAACCACCCAAGAAGAAAAAGGTCAAAAGGAGCAAGACTGCCTCGGCGGTCCTGGATAAGCCCAAGGAAGCAGATATCGACGACGATATCATATGGCTCGACACAAACCCTCTCCAAGTAGACGAATCCAAGCCCGTCGAGCGAGCGGACAATCCTCAAGCACAAGATGCACCGCTGCAGGTCAACGCCGAACCCCCGCAAGTGGAGGAGCCTTCTGCCCCGAAGAGGCGCGGCCGCAAGCGCAAGAAGAGTACTGATCAGCTTGCAGCTGAGGCAAACCTCGCACCGGAAGAGCAGCAGCAACTGCCAGCGGCCAAAACAGCCGCACCGGACACCGCGCTCACAACCGAAGAAAATCTGGACCCCATTCCAGAACCTCCAAACGACACCGCAGAGCTACGTAAAGATACCAAAGAGACCGAAACCGAAGCTCTTCCCCAGACACCCCAGCGCGCAGCAGGCAAAGAAAATGATCCCGCCACAGTGAAAGGCTCACTCAAGGGACCAACGAAGCATAGCCCGATCTTGTCTACGACAAAAGTGCCCTATCGCGTGGGACTGAGTAAACGGGCTCGCATTGCACCACTTCTGAAAGTAGTGCGGAAATGATGGGATGTTCGTGACTGGCGTTATGGGTGGTTATACTCTGGGGAGTTATTTGGGAATGCTGCTTTTCTGGTTCTATTATTATACCCCCTTTTGTCTTGCATTCTGTTATTGTCTTTTACATTTGGTTGCGTTACCTGGCAAGATTTTATCCTTCAACCCTTGTTGTTTTGCCAAGCATGGGTACCGTGCATTGTCAATTGTGTATGTCTATCATTCTTGAAGATGAGGATTTACCTGGTTGAAAATACCTGGCAGAGTCATTGACGAGTCTATGTGGGAAGCAGTGTCTGTCATCTTCGGTAGCATTCAATGAGGGTTAACATTAACAACAAAGTTTGACACTGCCAGAACCAGAGTCACGGCTACTCTGTCAAGTCAACGACCAAAACCAATGGGAACTCGAATATGTAATGAGTGATGGCCATGAGGCCGTGGTGGATAAGTATACGTATCAATGTGCATGTCCCAAGAGCGCACCGGCATAAAACATGAACACCGCCCTCTCGTCACGTCCTATTCGCAGTACCCTCACATCCACATGGCCACGATCAGGGCTAACACCAACGAGGTTGCGGCCGCAGTCCCAACGACTCGACCATTAGAGTCCGCTTCCGATTTGACGCTCTTGCTTCCAGGGAAATTAGGGTCCCAGGCGTCACCGTTCGAGGGAATCCGAATGGCACAGTATCCGGCTTCCTTTTGGCAGCCATGACCGCAGTGGGTGGTGGTATTTCCACAAAAGCTGTTGCTGCCGCAGCAAAGTCCAAAGTGTGATCCAAGACAAGTGTAGTTTGCGCCGCAAGTGCCATCAACAGAGATCTGCTGTGCAACATCCGCCTTCATAGGACCCGTCTTTGACTTGGGGAACGTTTTCTTGTTCTTGTGCCCGGCCCAGCGGCTGTCTGCGCGGTACCAATTGTCACGAGGGTCCTGCAGACAATCGCCCACAGTGACAGGTCGATATCCGAGTCGTTTACTCGTCTTGAGCATATGCTCGGTGAGATTGTGGACGGTCTGGTCATGGGCGTGATGAGCAATGATCAGCCAAGATTTCGTCTTGGGGTCCCCAGAATTCAAGAAGCGGTCAAAAATGTCTTTGGAGAGTTGAATGAGGTTCGGACTGTCGTTCTTCCAATCGTCCGTGTCGAAGTCATAAAGAATGATGTGGTACCCCAAGTCCCCGAGGTCCTCTCGGCAGCCCGAACCCGGAAGGCAACTCGAGTAGGGTGGACGCATATAAGTTGGGAAGCTTCCGATGATATTCCGAACAGCCACCTCGTTCTTGAGCATCTGGTCACGCCGCTGCTCAGCTGTCACCTTGCTGAGATCCTGATGCGACCAAGTGTGGCTGGCGACCTGATGACCACTGATAACCATCCGCTGGATTAGTTCCGCCCAGGGGAGGCTCGGGTCATCGATTGGACCTTTGCCGTTGTTGATTCCAGTGACGAAGAAGGTCGCTGGCGCATTGTACCGCTCAAGGAGGTCAAGAAGATCACCGGTGTAACGAGTTGGACCATCATCGAAAGTGAAAGCAATAGTTCCGGGAACAGTGCAAGAGCGGATCTCCTGGGGACCATAGGGAACTTTGCCAACACGAGGACGAAGAATATCCGATGTGGGTGGTCCCTTGGGGGACTTGTGCGCGTCACATAAGCCGTAGTCAAGCATGCAATCGGGGGAACGGCAGTGAGCTGCGGTGGTTCCACAGAAGCCTGGTTTCCGCCTCCATGTAAGCATGAATATGGAAAAATGGACAGGAGATCACTCACCTGCACTGGAGCAGCAAGTGCCACTGGGACATGTTCCGTACTTTGGACCACATTTGTAGTCGAGCTGTTGGGTGACACCTCGGAGTTGTAGATGAAGACCTTCGGCCTGATCTTGGGCCATGGTGATTTCCTCGATGGTGTTGTTGGGGTCGATCTGACCATGCGGGCAGCTGTAAGCTAGACCCACAGAGAAAGTGAGAACGGCTAAGATGTGATGCAGATGCATCGTGAGGGTCCCGAGTGAAAGGCAAGTGTGATATAAGATGTATGGGTAAGATGGGAGAAGAACAGCGAAGAGGTGAGAGGGGAAGATCAAGAGACCAGCGAACAGAGAACAGAAGGGGGAGTTAGAGAGTACGAAAGGAAAGCCAAGCACACTGTACGAGGAAGGTGCGAAGAGGAGCCGCAACTAAAAGTGGTATTCCAGCTGGTTTTGATTTAGCTACTTCTAACGCCTCCAGGGAAGGTACGCCGGGAAGGTCAGGCGTGCAAATGTACTCCGTGCAGTGCAAAGGCTTTTTTTCATCGTCCCAAATATGGACTTGATGATCAAATGGATGAATGGAAACAGTCAACGTGGGTATCGTTAAGAAGAATGGCGGCACTGGACACCATCTGCTGCTTGAATGCTATGACCCGCCTATCCCTCCTCGAATCAATGATCCGTAATTTGCCAGTCGAACCAGATCATGTCTGCGCAAGCATGGTGATTTGCTATGTAACTCGCTTGGCTCTGACCCTGGGAGAACTAGCATCGCAGTTTGTCAAGGCTGACGCTCGGCCGAGGTGACGAGAATCAGGTCGTGGACTTTGCCGCGCTCAGTTTCCTTGCGCAAGATCATCTTCACCAACAGCAGAGAAAATGAAAGGCGCGAGGCTGTCCAAATGCGGACCAAGCTTGGCTGGGGCACTGCGAGCGATCACCCCGATGGCCGCAATCAAGTGACGGCGGTGTACAGTAGAAAGATTCGGCGATGACAAGGTCTCCGTCAGGCACTTCACAAAGGCATTAAGCTGACTATCAGAGAAGAACAGGACCAAGGCCGAAATGGCAGCCAAAGCGCGCTTGGTGACCACAGTGCCCGCGGTATCATTATGGATAATGGCCATGACGGGTTCCTGCAACGCGACAAGCTCGGACTCGGATAGTAGAGGGCCAAAACATGTCACGACTTTGATGAGCACATCGATGGCGTCACTGCTGAAACCCTTGGAGGGATCCTTCTCTAGCATTCCGCGCACGACTGAGCCTCGTCTTCCAGATGCTGATTGAGTTGGGCCCGTGAGCCTTGGGATCAGCACTTTGGAAACAGCCTGATAGGCTGTGATCGCATTTTGTGGAGCGGGTTGGCCAGCTTGGGGGCGAGGGAGCGTGTCGACGATGGTGCGGATGGCGGTATTGGGGACAGAGGTATCGATCGTTGGAGAGGCGGTAAGATTGCTCAATTTTTCAAGGAGGGGGACAAGCGACTCAAAGGGAAGTCGAACAGCGAGGGGACCCAGACTAAAATGATCATCAAGGGTTAGGCAGTGTGGCTATGCTTCACTGAAGCGATGGTGGCATACCATTTCAGTGCTTGGTTTTGCACGTCACCGTGCTGGTCATCCAAGGCCTTGAGGAGGCCCTCCGCAAGCTTGTTTGAGCACCGATTGTCGCTGGACAGAAAGCTTGAGCTTGGTCCGGTCAGAATGGTGTACAGATCATTGAGTGACATGTATCGCAGATCGGCGTCGGGGTCGTCGAGCTTGGCGATATGACTGAGGACAGTCTGCTGGGTAACCTGGCGGTCTGCCATGACTGCGGTTACACTCCTGGGGTGGGAAGATATTGGAGAGGGTTGGCGGGATGAGTGACGGAAGAAGCTTGAGCGGGCGGGGATTTGGTGAAGTTGAGCTGCTATCAGCGATGGTAGACGGACTGATAGCTGCGGGAAACGTGGGGGGGTTCCCTGGCCTGAAGGACAAGGCCACAATGACCATATAGGACAGCCTCACGCCCCAGGCAGCAATTCATGGATTTCCAGCAGGGTCAATTCCAGCGGGAGTCGAGGATACAATTGAAAGGTATTCTAGCTTCAGAGCATACTAAAATAAAGACTTTATACAAAATCTCAAGTCCGATACCACGTCGAACAGCTCTGGAACATAGGTACAGTAAAATCCCGGGTTCATTAATCTAATCAGATAGTCGCGAACTATATCCGCTTCATGATCCTCCCGACGGTTCCACCAGAAACAACCTTAGGTGCGTTACAGCATACAGTCTGAATTCCGCCTGTACCTGATAGTCCAATCAGACTCATATTGATCTGGATATGGACTCTGACCATTCTCTAAGCTCCAAGGTTCGTATGAGTTTCAAATACAGAGCCGCGCAGGTACCTGACGTTGCGCGATGACATCACCGGCGCGGTCCCGCACAGACCAACGGAAGATGGCTGGGGAGCGGTCTTACGACGCTGGAAAGCAGCGAATGAGATGCAGGGTGCGAATGTGCGTCGGCCAGGGAGCTGGTCGTGAGGGGAAAACTGCAAGGAAACTGGGAGAAGCTTGGCGGAGTGGTACGAGTACCTCTGACTGGCACTCGGACACCTTCTCTCCAGCTTCACTATTCCTCCCACCTCTCACCCGGTCACTTACCTTACCCAATTCCCCATACATTCCATTGCATTCGCAGAATAATGGCTCTTGCACGTCGCTCAGCTTTACGAGCTACATTTGCCGCTCAGTCTCTTCATGCTGCCCCAGTAGCCCGGCGCTCGACCCAGTTGCTGGGCTGCCGCTTCTATGCTAGTAAGCAAGGCTACCAGGAGGGACACAAGACCAGCGATATCCCATGGTACTTGGTTTGCCCTGAGTTTTAATCTTGTCGCTATGATGAGTCTTTGCTAATGATACTTTTTTTATTTTGCGGCAGGCTTGTTGCATCTGTCGGAGTGACTGTCCCGATGGTTTACTACCTTCTCCAATCGGGTCCTGAGAAGAAGCCGCACGGTCACGGTCATGGAAATGACCACGGCGCTGATCATGCGGAACAGAACGAGGAAGATCAAGGCTCTGAGCAGGCCGACGACGCATCCAATGAAGACAAGTCGGCCGACAAGCCATCGGATGCCCAAGAGAAACAAGAGAAACCCAAGGAAAAGGCCGAAGACACCCAGGCTGCCGAGAAAAAGAACGGACAAGACAAGAAGGACAAAAAAACTGACGAGAAAGACGCCGAGGCTAAGGAGCCCAAGGAGGAGGACCACATGGTGAGAAATTCCCTACATTCATCTTATTCCGATACTAATTCTTGAGTTCTGCTACAGTCCTCTGGAGACAAGCCATCCGGTGCCTCAGAAGACAAACCCTCTAGTGAAAAGGACAGTGCCAATGCTGATTCCGAGAAAGCCGAGTCCAAGGAATCCAAGAAAGGGGCCAAAGCCGATGGTGAGCACGACGCCAAGGACAAGAAACCGAGCTCTTCTTAGGGACCCCATGTATTACCTTGGTCAGGCATGCTAAGGTCTAGATATTACTAAGGAATACATTCAATCCAATGAACACTTATTGATCATATTTCAGGCCGCCTGGGGTGTGCTTGTCTTTATCGAATTATTATAATCAGGGTAGGCAGTCTATGGCTGGTCGTTCACATGTTATGATATCCCTTCTTTGACGAGCAGATTGTGCGCTTACAAGAGCTCTCTGGAACAAAAACGGGGTATACATTGGGCCATTGCTTATGAGGCAAAGGGAGGCTTGAGGTGAAAGATCCCTTTCCCGATACCGAGGCTTTATTTCATCAACAACAAGTACACAAAAGGACAAAGAAAAGCCAGGAGGGGTTCATTATTTCCAATACCAAGCCTATACATTAAGGGCTTCGTTTGCCCAGACTCGTGTTAACCCTTGATTTCTACCCTTGACTTTGTTGACGAGACTGATACTTTACCAGTTCTTGAACTCGCGAACCTACATCACCCACTGCGAACGAGCGACGCTTTTACTTGCGCAAATTGAGTTCTAAAATCCCGGCACGCACAAATTGATAATATGTTGCTCAATCAGTCTTTGCAGCCCGAGGAGGCCCGTAGCATATGCCGATGTGCCATACGATACGCCAGTGATCGAAAGATCACTATGGACCAACTTCGAGAGTGTCGGCAAAACCTGATCAATGAAAGCATCGACCCTGGCACGCTGAGAAGAAAAATACTTACAATTGCAACAACAGAAACCCAATTGAACTTTCGGAGAGATGCCCCATCCGAGCTTCAGGAACTCTATGTACCAGCCATACGAGAAGTCTTTCCAGATCCCGATGTCCACATGGAGGCAAAAGAGATCTGGGAAAATAACGAGATACACGAATGTTATCTGAGGACGTGGCGCTGCATTAAGGACACCCTGCTTGTGATTGATGATAAGCTCAATTGTTATGGATTCGAGTTAGGAGAAAAAGAGAAGATGATTGCAATGCTGGAGATGCTGGTGGTGCAGGTTGGACGGCTGAGGGATGTACTGGTTGGCTTGATTGTTGTGGATAAGTTTGCGGATGAAATGGATGAGATAGCACAGGACAGGGGCAATAAGTGGTCTCATATTCCTGAGCTCTGGGCCATCTGGGACCGACTGCAAAGGAGTATGAAGTGTGGGTGCACGGCCTGCTCACCCCTCACACCTGAGGCGTGTGCAGATCCTGTTTTTGAGATTCCTTATCTATCACTGTCGGAGTAAAGGTTTCTGCATTGGAATGGCTATGGCTAAGGTGGATGGAAAGGTGTCACGGTACACGATGTCTAGAGGTGGGCCGCAGAAGTGGAATCGACACTAACGAGGACTTTAGAAAGGGAAAAACAAAAAGAAGGAAATAAGAGTACCCATGCTACACTATCTGGAAAGATATTTTTAAAGTCCAGAATATCTTGTGCGACAGGTACAAGTTTCGTGCTGCCTCGTCTACTGTCCGAAAGTCTCAGGCTGAGGAACCCAGGATTTGGAGAGAACACCGAAAGATTGGCCCAGCGGGCTCGATTGTCAAAAATAGACAATGTCTTCCTTTCACAGCAAACGAGTGGGTGAGTCTTGAATAATACAATTACTTTGTCGTCTGCGCCTCCATTCTCGTGCTACAACATCATTCTTTGTCAAGGCACGTTCGCATTGTTCTTGCTTTGATGAACTTCCTCAGGCGTGCTTATAATAAGACTCGTGAAAGAAAGTCGCATGCGCCCCGTCTCTATTTTGTATTCATTCAATGGAACAATGCGCTTGTTCTGCTACAAGGCTTATTGTTGCTTTCAGAGAGCCCATGCATAAATACAACCCACGCCCTGCATGAAGAATTTAGCATCATCCCAGGTTTGCATTAAAGCTGTCTTTATATCAACCATTCAGAGCTCTCATAATTCTCGTAATCAAACACCAGACCAACCGCAAGCATCCAATTACTCCAAAATGTACAACAACGTCAACGAGCTCATGCAAATCCTCGATGGGTTGCAAAGGCATGAAACGTTCACCCAGGTCCGGCAATACAACGTCGAATTATTGCAATACTGGTCCCGACTACTCGCATACCAGTTTCAATGTCAGTCAACCGAGAGCTATTTCGAAATTATAGCAGGTCTGACCAAGTTAGCCACCCAGATAGGATATGCGGCCGGCACCGAGCATATCGTGGAAGGCAACCGTGAAAGGAGGAGGTATATCTTCCTCTCGGAGAAGATGATTGAAATGGTCAGTTTTCTTACTTCTTATCCGGATATGGTGCAGTTGTCTGACGTGCTGAAGATGTACGCCCTGCAGGTTGGACGACTCCGATTTTTGGAGGATCCGTTGATGGAGGATGACTACGCAGGTGGTATGGAAGCGATCACGGCAGAGCTATGTCCGCAGTGGCGGCAAAATCCAGAGCACTGGCATTGTACAGTGTGGACTGAACTTCAATTGGGGATGCACTAGGTGCACTCAGTCAGAAAAAGTGAAGCATTCTATACTTTTCATTAATGGAACTTCGGAGTACATACATACAATCTAATATTAATTTCTATCTTGCATCATAACTTCCAAACCCTTACTGTCCGGTAATTCAAACTGTAAACTCGAGCATGAGGAGGAAGAGACAACGTCTCTAGCTAGTCAGCGTCTACAGGTCAGTCACGTTGTCATTGCTCGAAATCATAAATACCCAGATAGCTTATCAGGCCCGGGAACTACGAATGGTTCCAATCTAATCCTTGGCTTGGTAAAGTCCTTTGTTCATTGGCTTGAGAGATGGGTGGTAGGTGTCCTCGTTCAGGTTTGAATTCTTTCTGCCCGGGCACCAAAGAGCCCTTTGATCGGTCTGTTACATTCATAGAAGCAGTAAGTGGCTCACTAGGTCCATACTATGAGAATGGCACAATGGCCATTGTGCAACGCAGATTCCTTTGTTCCTGAGTGCAGCAAAGTCTTAGGTACCAGATAAACCACCCAGAATCCAAATGGTCTTGAGATGCGGCTATAAAATTCTCATGGTTCTCCACATTTATTCTGAGCTTAGTTCACTCGGAATAGAGCTCCAACCTGTTACTACCCCCGCGGTCAAACCGCAGCACCTAAGAATATGTCTTTCGTCACTGACATGATTGAGGAGGCATACAACGCCGGTGTTTTTGAAGGCAACCGGCATGCCCTGTATAGAGACATTTTCAAGTGGTCTCAAGAGTTTCGCCGGGGCGAAAAAAACCACATGAACGTCGCTGCCAAACTAGACGATTTCGCCGAGGGATGGCGTATCGGACAGTTGGAAGAAATTGCAAACATGAATCTCGAGTCTGAGGTAGACGTCCGGAACAACATCTGCCAAAAAGTTGAGAGGCTCTGCGATGCGATGAACTGGGTAGCCGACATTCTTCGCCGACAACTGGCCATCGAGGTCGATATCGCTGACATACTGGTGGCGATTTCAGTTCATGTGGGCAGATGTCGATATTTTTGTTCATCCGCGACTCTTCCGGATCCATATGCAGATGGGCTCGATTTATTCGCGGAGAACGAGCATGAGTTTTGGTGGAAGACTCACCGTAGTCAATTTGTCCGGGACATTTCTACTGCCTTGATGGAGTCTATGAAGTGCCAATGCTGCCGTTGTATGCAGGCAAATTAGTATTTTAATCCAATGAAGAGGCCTTCTTTGTCCTTTCATTGTGAATTCGTAGAGATTTGATTGCTCCCTTCCTATCTTGATTATTGTCTCGTCTTTTTCCCTATGGTCAAATTGAATTTCAAGGTTTCCTTGATTCAGGGTGATACCATATGAATAAGGTCTATGAGCAGGGAAAGACCAGCGATGTGGACTTCTGAGCACTTAGATACAGATTATATCATCTTAGCACTCTTCTCGTCAAAGGCATATTCAATATCAAAACATACCAGAACTCATAGTCCTAAGGGGGCGGTGAAACCTCAATCTCAAAGAAAAGACCAGGCAGGAGCTCAATCTTGCCAGGCTTCGACCCGTAGAAAACTAGTTTGACAGCTCTTTCTCCGCCGGAAAGGGAGACAGTATGCTCGCAAGGCGCCAATTTGGAGAGAACTCGGTAATTCCAAGGTCCATCGAAGAGCACATCGTAAACTTTCTTCAGGTCTGCCAATGCCCCAGAAGGAACTTGTACGGACACAGACTTGACACCATACACACCGTTAGGGTGTTGAGCCAGTTGTGGTTCTAGCTCATAAGGTACACGCCTTGCCCGGGGTGTTCTATCAAGACACCAGAAAGGCATTGTACCTGGAGAAACTGCATTTCCCTGTTTATCTGTGGGCGTGCAGACTGACCATTTCAAGATAGTGCCGTCTGGCTTTGTACGACCTCCCGCAATTGGATCTGTATAAGTTGCACTGGAATTGGCGGTCCAAAACCTCTGTTGTACGTCCGCGAAATCACTCTCTGACGGTAAAGTGAATGCCCAGTCGATGATGGTGCCTTCTTTTTCGTTTCCCCAGCGATGATTGCGTCGTTTCTCTGGATCCACGTTCTCGAAGAAAGCGATGAACTCGAGATAACATCCGTCTGGAAGGAGGACCAGTTTATTCGTTGTGAGCCCATCGGCGTGGTTACCACCTGGTGCTAAGGTGAATTGGCCGTCTAGCTGTTGAGAAATACCGAGTAGATCATGATGAGAGACGAGAATAACAAAGTGGTCCAATATAGGGACCTGCGCTTCCTGGAAAGGCATCTGGGAAGAGTTGGTATTTGGTAAGGCTCTTTCTCACGATAAATTGCAGTCGAAATTTGTCGATAGCGAAGTGTGTGCTGCACTGAAAAGGCCGTGAGATTGGAGAAGCGTGACCCCGCAAAGACATTCCCCGCTCGCTGATACGAATTAATTGGCGAAACCCCCCACTTTCTCGCCAAGGCCTTTCAAGAGAGGTGAAATGTGGCTGTGGGTTTCTGGTCATCGTTGTGGAGAGGCAAATGATATCTTTGGTGGCATGCCTGGTTGCAAGTCTGACATAATCAGCTTGTGAACTTGATAGTTATGCGCCATATTTAGCTAACTCCCTCTCCACTGCTGACGAAAGTCGTGCAATCTGGACAATGTAATAGTTGGGGAGCCACAGCATCAAAGACGCCGAGCATAGATTAAGAAAGCACAATTCCAATGAATGACAATAGTGGGTGACCCAGTTTGAGATGCTCTTGCAGGGCCTACTGCGGGACGTCAATCGCATTACTCGTTGCCTTTTCAGACTCCGGATTCTCAACATTGTGAACAACGTGCACAGCTTATTTCTTTCCGCGTACTAAGGTTGGAGTTATGGGCCTATCAATGGAAATCCTCCGAGTGGGGGAAATAGGATCTGTCTTCAAATGATTCTCGAATGACGCATGAGAATAGCACTAAGATTCACATAATTCCCGAGCTCTGCCAAAAGACTAAACTTTGTCCACTGAATGTACGTTGGAACACTCTTTGAGAAGTTTGTCCAAGGACGAGCGCTTTTCACAGGTACTTGTTCATGGTGTTGTTGATCACATTGTTGACATCCTGGTTGACGAAATTGCCCGTGCCACTGGGGGCATATTGATCAATCTCTTTGTCGACGGCCGAGTCAACAAAGCTATCCGCCTGTTGATCGTAGTTATTGCTGTTATTGTTATTGTTGTTGTTGGTGTTGGTGTTGGTGTTGTTATTGTTGTTGTTTCCGCTGTTGTTGGAGGAACCGGCCTGATTGATGAACTCTGCGATAAAGTCGCGCGTGAGTTCATGGAACAACTTATACATCATGCAATTCTGGGATTTACTGACCCTTGGCTTGGTTCAAAAGACCACCGAAGCCGCTGCCGCTGGAGCTCTCCTCTCGGTTGCCACCAAAGTTGCCCGAGTTGCCCGAGTTGCCAGAAGACTGGTTTCCATAGTTGTCGTCGCGTCCCTGACCACTGGACTGGTTGCCATAGTTGTCGTTGTCACCAAAGCCAGAGCCACTGTTTCCGTCGTTGTAGTTGTCTGAGTCGTTGTTGTAAGACATTTTGCTTGATTGACGCCTGGATCTTGGGTAAAGGTGGTCAAGTGGTAAAAGGGGTTCTTTTACAACGCCACATGAGTGCGAGAAATGGCGGGTTCTTATACTGTGGCTTAGGGCCAGATAATCATCCAGAGAGACCCCCTCTCTTTCCGGCCCCTCCGACCCCTCAGTAGCCATCACAAGCTGGTCATTTTTAGCGATCTCAGAGGGAACCAATAATGTGAACACGAGGGGCCCTTGTACTTAGCGTGTGAGCTAGCCATTTGCTTGTCCAGCACTAAGCTTGCGCTATCGAAGTCTAATATACGAGGCACGGACGCGAACCAAACCCCATTGGTGCGACCTAGTCATATTTCCTGATAGCACTTACACGTATAATGCTCAGAAAGTGGCTGAGTATGTTTTAATTGGCCGATCAGACTGATCTAGTAGGCTAGGACGGAAATTTCTACCCTAATCGACCCACGCCTGAGACTTGAGGAACTACTCACACAGCCACACTAGAGAGAAGTAGTGGGCACTGGGCACAGTGTAAGCCTCGGGTCGATTGTGCTTCGTGTCTAGGTTTTGTATGGTCAAGAGGGTGGTGAGTCTGTGAGGTTCAAAGACGGGCGGCAATGCCACAGTAATAAAAATGCCATGTTTAGAGTGGGGTAGCTTCGCGTCGGAAATTGCTCCTCAATGGATCGAAATATTAGTTGCACCTCTTCAAAAGCTTAGCGCAGAGCGAACCACAGTGTGATTTCTCTATGGATGCTATCACCCGCTTGAGTGCGCGCCACAAGTGAGCATCAGGATGCACACAACCTTGTTTTAATATTTGTGATGTCCAGGCCGTCAAACATGCATAATCATCTTCACCCTCCCAACACGCCCATCTCCAAAAGTTCAAACACAAGAACAAAAACGAAATTGCTAACGAACTGTCTCCAGATGCAACGCTGAGATGTCATCCACCAAGAATACCATCAAAATCGAAACGCAGATGGATGCAAAGCAGAGTATGTAGATGGGTGAACCGAGCCACAAAACACCGCGGAGTCCAGTCCGCCTTCCCCCGCCAACCTCTCCTGTCGATCGCTCAGTCTTCAAAGAAGTCTGCATCAGGGAGAGCGGGAGAATGCCCAGCGCCGGCTTCAAGTGTCGGGCTGACCGATATCGTGCCCCGAGGAAAGCGTGTTGGTTGGGGGAACAAGACCCACGACCTCATCATAGTGTCCTCGGTGTCAGGGGCGGCAGCCTCGTTGGCCGGCTCGCCAGCGTTTCCATCGTTGGTGGTTTCCTCAGCGTATTCAATGTGCTCGAATGTAGGAATAGCTGTCTCGGTGTGTGTGTTACAGTGGAACCAGTCTTGCCAGATTTATTTCTGACCGGTCTGGCATGGAGGGGCGGTCTTGATCAGAAGCGGAGCTCAAGTGTCCGAGTGCAATTACTTCTTCCCTGGTATCCTTTATGTCGAAACGCCGAATATGCCTTACCAGTATGCAAAGGACATTTGCTATTCGATAAGAAACGGTAAGGGAATTGATGTCTCGCAATGATTATTGTGAGCCTTCACCACACGCTCTCTTACCTTCATAGCATCCATTTGTCATTGTTAGTCACCATTTATCGGGGCTTAGTGAACACAAAGCCTTTCATCACCTCACTGACTCTATAGATATAACTAGGTACCTAGCCATCATCACTGGACCTCTCTCTAATCTGGGCAAAAATTTGCGATATCCCCGACCCCTTGCGGCACTCATAGGAGATCGATCTTGCCTAGATTAAGCATGGCGATAAAGGTTTCCATGTCCGAAGCAGAGATTTTACCAATAAAACTCCCAGACTATCAAAATCTGCGCCCTGGGCACTATCATGCACCTCTCCGATAGGCCCGAGAGGCTTGCCGAACTGAACATCAGGTTATTCTTAGAGCAACGACAAGAGATGGTGCACGACAAGTCGATGGACTGGAATAAGCAGTTAGCGCAATATGCCGACACCGGCGAGACTAATGAACATCATGAAACCCATCAGAAACACTACTGCGAGAAGAACAAGCAAGTTTGCAGCCTGGCTGGAAGGCCTGTCCGATGATCTGGTTAGATTCTTGCTGCTTCCAAGTGTGATCTGGCTATTCTTTATTGATTCAGACGCCGAGCGCGAGATTGCAGTTCAATGTTTTTCAGAACAGTTGACTGTATTCAACAGGTTTTGGAAAGGGTGATAAGCCGGCTTTGGAATCCGCCGCTCTTTTAGCCTCTCTATCTGTCGGCAGAGGTGACTTTGATGCTTGCATAGGCGATCGGGCGGCTCTGTATCATCGCATTTCAAACCCCGAGGCTGATGTTTACGATGGTTTGGCGCTTGATAAAAACGTGCGTATGGCTGGTGGGTCGCCTGTCTCAGATCTTCGTTCGGAGACTTGGGATAAGCTGTTCCGTGGCGTGTGCAGGTGCAGTTGTGGCTGGTGCTTGGAGCGAGACTATCGACACTGCTGAGTATTTCTAACTTGGAGAATTTGAGAGTATTCTTTCTAGGCTCTCATCAGACTTTTGTTTTGTAATCCAGTCGGATACCTAGTAGGCCAGGCTCTGTACTTCTTGACAGTTTTTTTAGACGTCGCTGAGGAGATTTTAAACCATAATCGCGCGGTCAAGAGCGAGAGGGGGCTTACGGAGGAGCTTAAGGATATCTGGGTCAAAATGACTGAGACTATCCTCTCTTTCTAAAGGTTGGAACTTGGGTGCTTGGAAGGGGCAGTTTTGGTAGCACTATGGGTGACTCGGTGAGTCAAAAATTTCCTTCTTACTGCCTCCGTTTGAACTTCAGAGTCTCTACTTTATCGAAAGCCTTCCAAGAGTTACTTATCCTCAAAGCTCCATAAATCTCAGCGTAGCAGGAACAATTGGCACAATAGAAAGAATGCTACTGCCCTAAATAATTGTGACATTAAAATCATTGATATATTCATCTCATCCTCGTAGCCCGTCAATCCTGAACAGACACCAGCAGCAGCCAAGTCCACAGTGAAGAAAAAGAAAAGGTGATGATAAATACAGACAAGAACCAGAACCAGAACCAAAGTCGGACTGTGCATGAACCGAAACAAAAAACTCAGCACATCCGCATGGAAAGCGCCGCACAGCAGAAACAAGTGGCACCTTTTTGGCAAGCTCGAGAAAATCCGGGGATGATCACCCACTCCGGAAGCATCAATCGAACATGCATGAACACAAACACCATTCCTCATGCTGATCCCCGGATCATCATGCCTGCCACAAGATCATCCAATGCATCTATTAATGCATAATTATAAACAGGGGAGCGCCTCGCTACCGGAGAAGCCGGGTCATATATTGCAACCGAGACAGAACATAAACGTGTCAAAGAAATCGAAAAGCCTGCATACCCGAGACCATATCATATGAATATGTGGAGTGGGGTCTCATTATTGGGTTGTGGCAGTGCTCTTCATGCCTTGCGGCTACGCGTCCGTGGACCCCGTTGCTCAGGCGCGGACACGGGCTGGCCGTTGACTTGAACCTGAGGGGCGACGTTCTCCTTGGCGAAGCCAGTGGCAAGGGAAGCCTTGGACGCAGTCTCGTTCTCGACCTCCTCTTCTGACTCCTCGTCGTCGGAGCGCTCGTCCTTGGTGACACTAGTGAAGATGTAGTTGGCCAGGATGCGGAGAATAAGGAAGAGCCAGAACAGGTTGACAGCTTGCAGGCTGGCCAGCAGACCGAAGGTAATATATTGACTGATCCAGCACTTGTACTGCTGAGTCTCCCAGTTGAGTTCGAAGGGGCCGACTGTGCGGAATTCGGTCAGAACAGCCCAGAGGATCTTCAGGTTCAGAACGTGGCGGCAGTAGATCCAGATACCGACAAACGTGCAGAAGTACGGCGCGACGATGACAGAGTCGAGGTAGTTGAGGGTTTTGGAAGTCTGGATTAGCCGAGTTAGCTCCCAGCATAGATACCCCAGGTATCATCCACAACATCGACCTAAATACTTACAGCAAGGAAAAAGTCCGAGATGTCATGGGTGATGTACACGGCCAGACCCATATAGGTAAAGTGGAAGCGGTAGCTCAGCGCGATCAAAGCCAGGGTGATGATGTGGTGGCCGACCAGCTCCTTAAAGTCCTTGCGGGGCTTTTCCAGCTGCAGCAAGAGCACAATGGCCTGCTGCGCCCAGTAACTCGCCTCCAGCAGGTAGTACGCCTTGAACACGCCCTCATGCTCGCGGTGCGGGAATCCCTCGAACATAGCAGTTGTGTTGAAGTACCAAATATTCGTCCTGCTCATGACATACAACCCAAACGGCCCGAAGATACCAAAGTAGATCGCAGTGTAGACCTGCTCCATGAAGCGGGCGGTCTTGCCCTTACCCCGGATTCCGCACCAGACAGCCAGTGGGCGGATCATTTGCTGCATGATGAATTCGCGTGTGAATGAGAGAACTATGGTGTAGAAAGCGACGAAAGCGATATCTTTTTTGCCCTTGCCGTACATGACAGGCCCGCCGGGGGTCTTAGGGGGCTGAGGATAGGAGAGGAAGATGGCGCTGTGCATGGGATTGGACGTAGTCGGGTTGACCGCGTACAGCGACAGCAGGAAGAGCATGAGAATCAGCGGGAGAAGCCATGTGTACCGGAGGCAGGTGTCGGCGAAACGATGGAGGAGGGAGCGATTGCGACGCTTCTTGGACGGTGACTTTCCGGAAGACTTGTCCGCGCTGCGGTTCTCCAATTGCTGTGCGCAGAGGGTGGCGGTTAGTTTTCGGGGGTTCTCACTGCATGTCTCCTTTCTTTCTGTACGAGGCAGGGGATGGATCGCTGAGGTCGATACGCACCTTGCTCAAGTCCGGGGAAGTGGGTTCAATCGGGCTGACTTCGTTCATTGTGGACATTGCGGGCGCGCTGGTGTCGCCGCGAATGTCCACGCCCAGTTGCGACCGACCGCGAGGGCGAACCATGACAGGCAAAGGTCTGCTGACGCCGTCGGAGGATATGTGAGGGTCTTTGTGGGCGATGGGGAGGAGAAGAAAGACGTCACTGGGCGAGTTCGGAGAGAAGGCGGGCTCTCACGTGCGGACGGCGGACAGTCGCAACGAAGACGAAAGTGACGAAAGAAAAAGGAATCGGGCGAGGAGGGAAGACAACGAGGTCAATCAAGACTCAACAGCTCAACAAGACCGTAATCGTATCCTCCAAAACGAAAAGAACACGAACGCCTGCCAGTGGAGGTTCAATGCGTTCAATTGGTCCAATAGTGTCTCTTTTGGCTACCTCTTGACTTAATTTTTTTTTCCCTCGGCGCCCACTGCCCAGGGGTTCCCCTTAACCTCCACTCGCAGCCGCCGACGGGCTATCGGCAACTCTTGGCGAGAATCACCTCGTCGTCAACCTTAAGGCTTATACTTCACCAGATCTCAGGCTAGGCTCTGGCTTTTAATCTGTGATTCTCGAAGCGTCAGCCGCATTGACACTTTGTCACCAGTGCGAGCTCCCATGTTGCCAGAATTCGATTCAGCGATAGTTCATGTCTTTCGTCATACCGATCCATTCCGACGAGGCCCTAGCTCCGATGAAAGTGGGCTCGATTGTAGCCCTATTCAGCTGGCTCCACCATTTGTACTGTTCTTAACTTCATCGGCTGCGAGCCACTCTTCACTCTCAAGCCTACAGTGCCGCTCATTTGGAACCATTTGAGCCCTCGATTGATCTCCCTTATGTCGGGCTCAGGCATGCATCAAGGTTAAAAGAAAATCTCAACAAAATAATACCCACTCGAACTATCCAAAAGAGGTTCAGATTTTCAACCGGATAGTCGATTCTCCAAATCTACCTCCCGACACTGTCAAGAAAAAGTGAAAGAAGCAATATCAACTCTGCTCTATGTCCAAGTGTATTTCACCATTGGTTCTTTCTATACATAACATAATCCAAAATCATCTTTTTGGAAACAGAAAAAAGGGCATAAAGACCTCAAAAGCCTCCTTTACCCCTCTAAACTTCGTTTTCCCCCAGCACGCACCTAAGCCGTACTCTCAGCATGAGTGGCAGCGGTCTTCTCCCCACCAGCTAACTTCGCCCCCAGAACCTCGACATCACCCCGCTCCGCAGCAGCAGTGCGCTTAGTATCATGAGTCGTCTTCCAGGCCGGGGTACCAATATACGGAATCCCATTTGGATCCTCAAAGATCTGCTCCGTCTCCTCAAGAGTCTTACCCGCAGTCTCGGGGAACAAGAAGAAAACATGGATCCACATGGCTGTCAAGAAGACACCAAAGATGATATACGTTTGCCAGCGGATAGTGGCAAATGCCACGGGGGTGAACAGACCCAGCGCCGTGTTAAAGGCCCAGTTCGCAGAAGTAGCAAGCGCGACGGCCTTGCCGCGGACGCGCAGCGGGTACAGCTCTGGCGGGTAGACCCACGACACGGGACCCCAGGTGGGTGCGTAGGACGCGACGAAGAGGTACGTGCAGGCGATGAGGCCCTTGGCGGGGGCGCCGGACAGACGCATCGACTCCTCCGCGACACCTTCGATACCGCCAACCACGACCTCGCCGTAGGTCGCCATGATACCTCCGTTGGCGTACATCCAGGTCATCATCAGAGCGGCGCCGATCAGGAGCGTAGGACGACGGCCCCAGCGGTCGACCCAGATCAGGGCGGGGACGGTCATGACCACGTTGATGATGTACTGGATGGACGAGGCGAGCAGGGTCGCGTTGCCGGAGTAGCCGGCCATGCGGAACACGTAGGTGATGTAGTACATCATGACGTTCATGCCGGTCAGCTGCGACCAGATCTGGGTCCAGATACCGATGAACGTGCGGTGGATCATGCGCGGCTTGAACAGTTCCAGGTACGTCACGTCGGCGTTGCGGCGCTCGAACTCGCACATATCGCTGATCTCCTGGAGCTCGGCTTGGACGAAGGGGCTGGTGGGGTCGCCCTTGCCGTGGACTAGGGTGAGGACTTCCTTGCACTCCTCCCAGCGGTCCTTGCGGGCCAGCCAGCGCGGGGACTCGGGGAGGAACATCATGCCGAGGAAGAGGAGGATGGCGGGGACCATTTGGACACCCCATGGAATGCGGAAGACAGATTGGCTGTAGGTGGTCGATGTACCGCCGCCGATGTATGAGCAGCCGAAGGAGATGTAGTACATGATCAAAATACCCCAGGTGATGGCCCACTGTTGGGAACCAACGAGACGGCCACGTAGGGAGGGAGGGGAGATCTCAGAGATGTAGACGGGGACTTGGGCAGATTCGATACCAACGGAAAGACCATTGATCACACGGCCGGCGATGAGCATGCCCATGTTCTGCGAGGCACAAATGATAGCGGAGCCGATAACCCTACAAGGAGGCACAAAGATTAGTATTTGCCTTGCTGCTTCTGCTTCTTATCTCAACATACCAGATGATACATCCCACCATAATGGCATACTTGCGACCCAGACGATCCGAAATGAAACCCGAAATCAGCGCACCAAGCCACGAACCAGCGGGCATGGCAGCAGTTACACCACCCTGAGACAACGAGCTCAGACCCGAGCACTTCTCATTGTCATTGAAAGGCGGGCCCTCGGGGCCATGGTTGAAGTAGCACTTGTACGCGGTGGTGCCGAGAATAGCAGACATGGACGAGATATCAAAGCCAAACAGGCCGCCTCCAATGACGGAGACGGCTGCAATCACGTAGATGTTCCCCACGGCCATGATGGGCGACCTGGTTCTTGAGATTGGATATAACCTCAGAGAACTATGGGGGAGAAGGATGGGTAGGAAGGAAAATCGAGAGCGGAATTTCTACAGGAGTCGCGGAGGCCACGCGGGAAGGGTGAGTCCTTAAGTAGTTTGTTTCGATCTACAGCACAATTGCTGAATTCTTGTTATTTTTTCCCCTTCTTTTTCCCCCTTGCAGAGTTGTTTGGTTAACAAGCCTCTTACACCCCGTGGACGGTGGGTGGGGAGAATACCGGGGCCAAAACCATGCGAGACAGGAATCCACATTGAAAATGCAAGGAAACACATTATTTTACCAAAAAAAGTATGGTAGAGTTCATTTCGGCTAAACTCCAGAGGGCGGCCCTCTGGAGATCGGGCAAGTGTACGGATCCTATCGAGTAAATGCAGGTAAGGCGAGTGCAACGTTCCCAGCCGACGCCCAAGACTCCGTTCGCGACCCCGAGGGGGAAGTTGGAAGACCATTGGTGGACAAATCATTATTGTGATCCACCTAATTCTGATTTGCTCATTCTAATTGGGCCAGCTAGAGCGACCCATGACAGCATCCGGGGAATCGGCCACGAGGATGACAGATGGACAGATGGCCAGGAATGCGCGGCAATGCCGTGTTCGGGAGGGCGTTCGGGAGGCGTTCGGAGGGAGTCAGCCTGGTACATTTCGGCATCAACACGATGCCGGGTTCGGCTGCCGAGTGCAATCACGGCAAAGAACTACGATGAGAAGCACTAGCATTTTCTATGCAAATAGTTGTGCTGGAGGACTCAACTGGGGATGGGATGCTGGGGAGGGTAAAAGAGGGTTCCAGACGTAAAAAACTAGGATTTCGCCGGTATTCTGCTTCTCATGAGAATAGGCTATCAACGAGATTCCGTCGCCGATCCGAGCAAATTTCTTGTCGTCATCAACGACAATTCTCCAGTTTCTAGTTTCTTTTTCAATTTTCTCTTCGTATTGTATTGTACCCACTACCCAGCGAGACAAATCGTCTTCGTTTGCTCGCCATTTGCCAATTAACCGGGCGCGGAACCCACTTAGTCTGCACCGCGAGAAATCTCTTGAGACTCTGCCAGCCTCTGGAGTGGAGGGCCAGTCCGGGGCCCCGTTAGTGCGGATATTTGTCCAGAACGAGACGGGCTGGCATCTCGTCCTTCAGCTTTGACCCGACTTCACTGGCGGATGGTTACCGAGTGTGGGTCATCCGAATTGGCTATGCGAGATGCGAGACGCATTATTCTGCTGGAGTCCTGGACGGCAGAACGACGGGATGAATCGTGAAATCGGGCCTCCCTCGTACATATAGCCACTGCTAAGAGATCGCGTGGCTCATGGCGCGGCTGCGATAGTAGTTCAAAGCCGTGCGTGATCTTGCCTGCCGAGCAGACGAGAACTAGATTGATCATTGACCAGATTAATCTGGCTCGGATGGGAGGTGTGGGAGGCGCCGCAAGCGTGGCTTATTGTCGGTATTGGCTGACGCCAATGGCTGGTTCTTTCCCCTATTCCCTCTACGGCTTTGCGACGCTGTATCACTTGCCAAAAACTCGGTTTAGCCGGCTCAAGCGGCCCTCTGCGTGGTTTTCTTGCGTGGCCGATGTGGGCCCTCCGATTCAGATTTTCATTTGGCAAATCTAGGTGTGGTTGCAAGCATTCCACCCGCGAAGGTGGTGGGGGTAGCGTTGCTTAGGTAGTGACCTCTAGGGTTTTCTCAAACCGTGCAGTAGTTGGAAGGTGATGCGTCTCTCCTCAATTGTATTTCCGACATCCCCGCCTCCAGGTCAGTAACCCGGCTTCTCCGGAGCATTGGGGGTTGCTCTTGGCCATATATGGATACCGGGAGACCATTCCCCAGACCACACAATCCCCTCTCCACACCTATGAATCAGGCCCGGGGCGGCGGAAGAGTCCCTTGGATATGGAAATTGAAGGGTAGGCCCTTCGCTTAGCGACCGATCTCAACATTCCTTCCAAGCGACCATACTTCAGCAACAAATTCCATCACTAGTAAACTTTGATATTCAGCCGCACGGACTCGTTTCCCCCTTTTAACTCCGTTCGTTCTCGGCAAGATGGTCGCATGCCAATGCTGCATGATGCAATGGCTGACCGTTCGGGTGCAGATAAGCCTTGGACACGGCTGAGGCTTTTTTCGCCCTAGTCATTATTTACATCTTAGTTACACGTAGTATTTTGATCTCTGGTGTGAGGCCAAGATCTTCTCGACCTGACAAGGATATTGCACTAGCGTGGCAGGCACGCCTCCACGTCATCAGAGTGCCTGGTGGCGGCCCCCCCTCCCAACTGTAACTTGACGGGTTTCAAAGGTTCATTCGATAAATCGTAGATTGGTTTTATCGTCGTATATACGCAGATGAGAGTTGCATGCCACATATTATTGTCAAGTTGAAACCAGATCCATTCGGTCTCTCGGGTATCCCTCTGAAGAAATTGTATGATCTTGTCAGGTTCTGATTGATGATCCATTACGAAGAACCACCATTCCATGCAATTATAGAGATAACCGCCACGAATAGGTAACCACCACACGATATGACAATACCATCCGAATCCCTCTCACATAATATATGCCCATATCATTATCACTGCTATTAAAAACCCATTTAACATCGGCCCTAATAGCCTACAGAAGGTGTCTAGCGCTACAGAGCTCGAGTTCACCTACACCGGATTAGAAACCTCAACCTACGCTACCAGTTATTCCACCTTCAGTGGCAATGACTCCAAGGCCACCGTTGATACCTTCTNGAAACCACCACTGGCTTTGTTTTGAATAACTCCGCTGTCATCTCTACTATTTACTATGTTGCTACACCTGAAGCCCACCCCGACCGCCTGAAGAGCTACCAGAACAAGTGGAAGAATATCCGAGAGTATATTGAGCAACGCGAACGCGAGTTCTGTCTCGTGGGCTGCGATCTGGACGTACAGGAAGAAGTCTTCATCGTGGAGAGCATGTACCAGAACGTCAAGTCGGAAATGGAAACATCCAAGAGCAGCGGTGACGGCAGACAGCAGCAACCCGACGACCCTCGGATTCGTCGCTCGCTTCTTCCGACCTCCAATCACCTCAGCGGTCATCGAAACACTGCACCCGCTCGGCGATCTGAAGCACAGGCCATGGGCGCTCCATCTAGAGAAGGAGATGTCAGCCCTATCACCGTGCCCGAGCCCGCAGTTGAAAAGCACTGAGTCAGTCTTCTTCTACGGCAAAGTGAGAGTGCATTTGGTTACTACAGTGCATCTCGAAACCGGTGCGACCACCTACACTCTTCAATTCATTCTCCAGGCCCACTCCCAAGACTCGCTAGTCAATATTAGGAAAACATCCGGAATATCAATACCCCCGTGACGGTATCAATACAGAGACTCAGTCTAATTATAATACGCCACTGTGTCTTGTAACTGAATTGGCGATCTAAGATGCTGTAACTAGAATTTTCCATAGTGTTTTTGTAATTTCTTTGGCCAACCTGTTTTGTCGCATTTTTTGCTTATATCAATCTCTGTTTCCCAAAACTACGAATATGACTTCTGTACGCATGGGCGTACAAACAAGAAAAAGATAGGGTTGAATGATTCAATAACATTTAGTGGGTAGCGACAGGGAAGCATCAACAGAGAAGTACCAATAGGGAAGTAGCGTCTGCTTGTTTAAAGCTGCTGATCATTGTGCTTTTGATTTGCGGATAGTTGTATGCATAAACAATAGGCTATTACTAACTACAATGTGATAAAAGAAAGAGAACAACTGGTTAGAATCTACTTTTTAGTAAAATAAACAGCCTAGAAACCTAAAATTAAGATGGCACAACCCGAACGGTAGCATGAACAAGAGAAACTGATAGGTTACGGTACCGATGCACATTCATGTTCTGCTTCAACGGCTATGTTTTGCGGGTTAAACGCGCTCCTCTATACGGGAGGTTGTTGATGAAAAGGCGTAAATCAATGGTAGATAGTATCGAAAAAAATTTTATGGGAAGAAGTGAACGTCGTGCAGCAAAAGAAAGTAGCCTTTTCCCTTTTGAGCTGAGAGTCTAAAACAGAGGGCGTGAGATATAGCGAAAATTTGTTCTTTTGACTTCGGTAGGGAAAGAAAGCCAGTGGCTTGCTAATAGTAGATTACCAGTGGGAAATTCCTAACGACGAAGTGCCCATTTTGGGATAAATAAAGCAGACCGCCGAGTCAAATAATTAAATCCGACGATTTGTTCGGCTTTTAGTATGGGGAAGCCAAGTACGGGCCCTAGTCGTTAGTTAAGGTGAGAAAGAGGGCAAGGATAATTACAAGTGTCGGAGAGAATCTAGGACTGAATGAATCTTATTCTAGTGTTACTCTATCACTATCTCGATATTATCATTCTCCGTCCAGGTTCTTCGGTTCCTCCCGATGTACTGAGTGCCACGAAGATCCCCCATGGCGGTCTCATCAAGGGTAAATGCCGGAGGAATACGGAGAATTTCCGTGCAGCCAGCCTGCTCCGTAGCACGTATCACTAAATCTTTGTAGTGTTTGTCATACTCTTCTTTAGTATACTGTCGGGCCATTTCATCGTCATAGTGCCACATAGACCATACCTCCTCGAACGTGGTGGGCCCACGTCGCAAGTTCAATAAACCGAGAACAATTGTGAGATCTTGCAGGTGCAAATGCTCTAGGTATACAATAATTTTCATGTGTGTGCCGCTCCCAGGCACCTGCACGAGAAGATCAACAAGAGCTTGAAGATCACTGCGTGCTTTTCCTTGGAAAGGCGCAAGAGCAGAGATCCGTGCAGCGAGTCGAATGATACCGACAACTGGGATAATGATGCATAGCATTAGAAGTGCGATGCATAGCATTAACAGGGCGCCCCAGAAAGTTCTGCTGTTTCGAAATAATGTGTACAAGACAGACACCAGTTCGAGATTCAGTTCGACTTCAGGGATCTGGCTATGCTGTGGATCAACTATCAAGGTGATATCGCGTGCCAGTTCTAGTAGCATCGAATGCTCGCGAAGAGTGCGATAGGTTTTGGATATGTCGTTCGAAGTTGTGCTGAATGGTCCGTATCTGGGGATATGGACATGAATGCAAACGGTCGCGTTCCGAAAGATGATGCTGAGGGCCTCATGCCGAAGTTGCTTATTCACAAGAGCAAAATTAAACGATGTCATAGAATGGCATTTGAGCCCAGTAGAACTGATAGTGAAGTCCTCCGGCTTTATCTCCCATCCTGAGCGACTTCCACCCGTTTGTTGAAGCTTTTGCCACGCCTCGAGCTCGTGTGTAGAGTACGTCAAGCTGATGGTGTATTCGATTATCTTGCTTCGAAGCTCAATTGGTAAGGTGAGGAAAAAAGAATGGGCGTCTTTCTTCGGCTTTGGATCTTCTACAAACTTGTCAGCTGATGTCTCTAACACGAATCTGCAAACGACCAACCTAAAAGAGAGGCCATAGAACCGTGCCTTGAGGCCGCGAAGTATTCCAAGTCATAATCTGTATCAGGCATATTAACCCAGTAATTTGTCCGCCTGGCTACTGAGGCTATGTAGCTTTTTTTTTGTCGTTGTTGAGAAGGCCACCTGGCGATTATTGGAGAGTGGTAGGCGGATAGTCAGAGAACCGGAACCCGACGTGGCGCAGCTGAGTCGTCAGAAACCAATCGCTTACATCGGTTGAAGAGTCCCCTTTTTTACCCGTCACTAAACATTTGATCCCCAACAACTAAAATATTCGAGTATTCAGTGTCTTGTCCACCATGGATAAAAGTAGTGTATGGATCAACACACGAAATGTTATGTTCTTAAGTTCAGCATTGCCAGCATTTTCGCGATTTCTAGTGGAGATACAGTGGAGCCAGCCGCGGACAACTGTTAGCCGTCTTATCTGGGAACTCATAATAGCCGCGCCGTGAGGGCAGCCTAATTCCGCAAATAACAACAAGGCCACGATAGGCTTTACCAGGTGAGGCTTAAAGTTCACCGTCCAGGAAGTTTGGAACAATCTCAAGGATCAATCAGCATGTGTTTAGAAAAGTAGTTGTATCCTGCATATCGCTTTTCACTGCGACGGGTCAGGGTAAATGATATCAAACAACCAACCAACCAACCAAGGCAGTATTTACGCCTCCGTTGCTTTTGGCGTTTTCTCCCCTTTGTCTGGGGTTCCTTGTCAATAGTCCTGTCTTGTCTTGGTGCTGCCCATATTCGTTTTAGTTCTCTATTGCTTGTTCAAGTGTCTGGGGACTGCGCGAACTACTCTCTGATCGAGTTACGCTAGCCCGTGCCACTCCCCATGCTTCAAGGCCGACTTACCGTTCGTGTGCTTCCAACGGTCTCATCTCCGCCTTGATTGTCCGGAATTTCCTAGTCTATCAGCTTATCTTGCATCCGAAGAGCTTTTGGCGTTGCGTTTCTAAAATAATTTCGTCCTCATCCGTTTATCCTTGTCAGCCGCGTATCCTCAGGATCGTGCCCACGTACGCATGGGGTTTGTCCGCTCCCTGACCGTCGAAAGACGCCGGCCATCTTCTATTCGATCCAGGGAGATGCCACCATGGTGGATCATTGGACACATCCCCATTACTTTACCGCCGCATTCCCAACCTTGTTTCAGGCAGAGATCAGGGGCTGTCTAGATGAGCGAGATATCCCGCTCTCGCTTGTGGCTTTTGTCCACTAGAATTTGCATCATCACAGTAGAAGGTGGGTTGCTTCCTTCAGAAGATTATTAAATAATGATGCTTGCCCCCGCCGATCCGTGCAGATTCACTCGTCACAAACCTTCATATACCTGCTATATGGCGTGGTCCTCCTCCGGAAGCCGTCACTGGATGACACTTTCCTACTTAGATGGCAGGATTAGCAGTGGGCAATGGACGGCATCGTACTCCTGACACTGGACCAGATCGAGAACGCAGCGAAGGTGGTCGCAGTCGGACAGAGAATTGAGGTTCCAATCATTCGACGACTGCTACGAAGTATCGTGACTATCAGCGTGTAGGTCCCCGGATCTTTTGATCAAAGACTCAGAATGCGCTCTGAAATTCGAGGGCTGATTATCCGGTACAGCATGCCCGCTTTCTGGATCACTCTCAATCACTCCGATCTACGGACTCCACTGACTCCAATACTGGCTGGTGTAGAGTACTTTAAGGGCAAGTTTATCCAGCGCAAGTAATACTATTATGTGTTGACTACCTTCGGCATTGACAACTAACGACGTCCTCTCTAAGCGGGAGGAGGAGCACAAGCACGGAAGATTCCAACGCTTACCCGGTCTTCTGCGCTGTGTATCTGGCCTGGGCCGACCACTCGGTGCACGCAGGCGCGAGCCTTGGTTCTCCCCAGTAGACGTTGCAATCGAGTTCCTACCAATACAACCACTTCATTTGGAGCCGCAGGAACACGCAAAAAAGATGCCTCGCGGCCTACACCGTCGCTACTGAGCTCCTCCGTGGATTCAAGGTCGGCGACCTCGAAGCCGTCACCGTCGTTATCCTCCCGAATCAATATCGCCAGTGTGCCGCCGTCCATATGCGGAGGACAATAATCGCCGCCCTCAACGATCATCCGTTGCGAGTTATAGTATTGGATGCCTATCGACTCATAGTCAAGAACGGGGGTCCCCGTCATGGGTATCTCCGACTCGAGAACG
This sequence comes from Penicillium sp. PG106-07D, assembly GCA_037042255.1. Taxonomy (NCBI): domain Eukaryota; kingdom Fungi; phylum Ascomycota; class Eurotiomycetes; order Eurotiales; family Aspergillaceae; genus Penicillium; species Penicillium sp. PG106-07D. The sequence goes on from JAXQJV010001328.1 coordinate 35,858, forward strand.
TCACAAAAGACCATGCTGAACAACTGGTCTCGAGAATGCTGCCACTCCTGATGTTCGCATAATTAGCTCGAGAGTTTGCTGTTTGGGGGAGGCGGACGGGAGTTCCTACATCGTGCAGTGCTGTGACAGAGCGAAAAAACTCGGCAGGGGGAGGAATGCGACCTTCTCGCTGGTCGTTCTTCCGAAAGAAATTTATGCCTTCCTTTGGTATTGGCATAGTTCCACGAATAAGCTCCGTACCAAAGCCTGAATAGCCCTGGGTTCTCTGTTTCATTTCATTGGGAAGCTGGAAAAAGTTCCGTGCCTAGGAAACGTTAATGTGAACTAAAAGCTTAGGGTCGGCATCAGGAAAACGAAACCAACATCGCGCAATAAGCCTCCGGAAACGGCCTGCTTCAGTCCAGGGGCCCATAAGCGAAAAGCGCCGTATTTACGTAGTGCTTGCCGCAACCTGGAAATGGTTGCGGGGTTCTGCTTTATCGACAGGTCAATAATAGGGAGGCAGTCCATGGTAAATATTGCTCATAGAGGTGCAGGGAGGAGAAGAGACTGAAGTGGTAGATGACCACTAGGGCAAATGTGTTCACCGCCCGCCAGCTCAGATGCGTAATCTATAAATAGGAGTGTCGAAAGACAATAAATAATAGGGCTGGATGGATAGGTTCAACATCAGACAATTCTTCTACCTTGTGTGTCTCCAGTCTGCTTTCTGATGCTTGATTCCGCAGTAAACTACAGCCTTACGTCGGCACACCTCTTTATTCCCTCCATCTTAATACACACTTTGCAGGCCTTCGCTTCCGATAAAAGTTGCCGTCTCACCCTGCCCATGATCCTGTCGATACCATTCCTTGTCTGTGTCTCTCATTCTGCTTTCCCGCGAAGAGAATAGACCCAACCGAAAGAAACGAATGCCCCTATATCATGAATAATAGATATAGGCGTTTGCAAGATTTGCTCTGTGGCCAACCCATGAATTCCACACTGGGGACTTGATGCCACCTGACAAGCAACTTCATGCTCTTTGAGGATCGGCAATACTACACGCTCAAGCAGAACTGCGTATTCGGAGTCCTTCAGAATGACCGTAGAATCAACAGGAACAAGACCCCAAGGAAGATCGCGAACGTATGAGAGCAGGTTATATGTACTTTCACGATTGAATTCAGCCCGAACTGGACACAGAGACATGGATAGATGATAGACCACTGAAATACATAATGGTTTGTCTTGTCGTCCCGGCATAGGTATGGGGTAGCAGAGTTTGTTACCACAAATGTCATCACTTGCGAAATACATAAGATCATCAGTTGCATTTCCTGCGTGACTTCAGTGACCAATCAAATAACTCTACATACTTTCTTGTCCCTTTCTCACCGTGTTGTCTAATACCATTTCCATACTAGTTTTCTTGCATCTATCCCCACTTTCTTCGTTTCAGGGCATCGGTGTGCGGAGCTTGCGGAGTGCGCGTCACCATTGGCGTCGGGCCTCGGGGAATCTATTGATCCGGGCCATCGTTCGTTTGGGCAAAAACATCGAAGTACTCAACGCAAGAGAAAATTGTACATATCTAGCAATTCAATAACAATCCCCAATTCCACTACTTCATTCTAAAAAAGTGCATTCCAAACCTTCACCCACGTTCCTCCGACTCGAAGGCAAGCATTAAGAGCTACCACATTGCTTCTTCTCGGGTTGACCTTTCTGCCTTGATACTCCTAATATGGACTGGTTTATCTTGGCAGTGGGTTGGAGAATCAATTGAAAAGTGTTGGTGGTCGCACTGGTTTCGAGGCACACAGTACATAGCCCCTTTGCTCATGGCACAGTTTCCAAGCAAGTCTCCTTCGCTGGCTCCTGTGAGGGCCAGCGTACTTTTGCTGCCCAGCTCGAGAGCCACTCCTTCGTGCCAGCTGGTTAAGATGATTAATTCCTCCGCGATGATCCATAAGTTACCTGGGACACTTGATCGGCCTCCGTTTGTTTAATATTTAAACCAATCTGCTTGACGCACATCTATACATACCCGATGCGTTCATCATGAGAAGTCCTATCGTCGGATAGTAACGAAATGTGGTTTTGTTATTTAAGCTCTGGAACGACGCCTAATATCTCCAAATATCCACATCGTATATCTGTTCCTGGCCTTCCATTATCACCTCATGCACTTGTTCAATCTCTCAAACCAGACAAGCCATAGCAAGCTTGTTATGGCAGTATTCATTCAGGGCCCTAAGAATTACTTAATGTTTTGAGAGGGAAGCTCGTTTGATTACAAGTGTCGATACTAAAAGGTGAAGTTACTTTGGATCTCTGGGTGCATCGTCAGGCCACAACGAGCCTAGCGACGGAACACGCTGCCAGCGACCCACGACCCACGCCTCCCGCAACACTGAACACTCACCAAAGTGAACACGCAACACAAACTCCAACCAGCCCAACCCTGAACCTAAAAAAAGTTCCAACGCCAGCCCAAATCGTGGTAGATACGGGGAGCCGCCCCCGCAACCACCTGCTCATAGGATCCTATCCGATCCGATCCGACCGCAATCTCCCCAAAATCATGGCATTCGAAATCCAACTCGCCCAGCCCGCCGACGCGCCCAAGCTGGCCGAGGCCTTCTTCGCCGCCTTCTGCGACCGCTTCAACAGATCCATGTTTCCGGATAAGCCGGATGCTCGCGCTTGGATGACCAAGAACATGCTCGGTGGCGAGGGCATATCAGAGGACCAGATTCTGCTCAAAGCGACGGACCCGTCGAACCCTGACGTCGTGGCGGGGTTTGCGAAATGGGTTCGCCCCTCGGCGGCCTCTGCGGTTCACGATCGGCAGGCTGCGTTCCCCGCTTGGCCCGAAAGCAGTGATGGGCCACTTTGTGACCTATTCTTTGGGACGATGGATGGGGCTCATAAGGAGATTATGGGGCAGAGGCCTCATTATTGTAAGTCGATTTTTGCTCTGATTGATTTCTTCTCAGAGTTTCGCCCGCTTTTGTTTCGAACCCTCACACGTTTCCCGGTTCTTCCTGCACTTCCAAAATCAAGACCCAGGACTACGTTAAACTCTGACACGGCACAGATCTTGATATCCTGGGCGTTCATCCATCGTACCAAGGACGCGGAGTGGCCTCCCAGCTATTAAAATGGGGTCTGGCGCGTGCCGATGAAGAAGGTGTGGAAGTCTATCTCTCTGCTTCCCCAGATGGCAGACCCTTGTACGAGAAAAATGGTTTTCAGGTTTTGGGTGAACCCTTCCGGCCTTTTGAAGGCTACCAGCAAGTAAACATGCTTCGACCTGTTCAGCGAAAATGAGTGGGGTATATTAGTGGTTGTCCTAGCCCCTGTGTACCCGTTTTGTATTGAGAGATCTCTATGAAGTCTACGATGTCCGCCCGCGGTGTTTAAACACATTGGGCCAGGATATACAGAGTCAGATCATTCTTTTCCCTTTCCTTTCTTCCATCTATAACTTGGAGCTATCAAGGTTTCGGAGGCCCAAGCTCCTACCATGAGTAGTACTTTGATGATGAACGAATGACATCTTCCGTGAGAGTTAGTATAATGGTTCTTCTTGAGACGAAACACATCATCTCAAACTTACTAAAGAAGCTGCCTAGAAAACCAGACATGCCCGTCACCTGATGGGTGGCAACGTTTAGATCTTCCTGATCACCAAAACCGGGCACAGAGCATGGTTTAAATCGGAGCCACGGGAAGCCGTCATATGAAGCTCTCATCCACGGCTCGCATCGGATCATAGTCAGGTTTCATACAGCACAGCTCTCTTCTCACTCGATAATGTTTTCGTGAGGCTTGCATCAAGACGAACTCATCATCTATGTCAGCTTGAACTCCACATAGGTAGGTGCGAATCATATTCGTTGACAGTCGGGTTAACGATAGTATTTTCTTGTTTTCAGCTGCTCAAGGTGTCATGGATCGAGTCAAAAAGAAGGAGCGGCCAGGTTTCCAGCCACTTTCGGTGGCTATGGCTTGCACATGACATTTGTCTATGGCGTCAATGGCTCTTGAGGATGTAAGCTTAATGAAGATGTAGGATAGGCTTGGGGTATATAAAGCTATCGATGAAATGGTGCGCCGGAAGATTGGACGTGTGCTATTTTTGAATTATCAAAAGTCTCGAAGATCCCCGAGAACTCATCAACGTACCATGTCGAACTTCATGCACAAGGTCAAGGAAGTCGTATCTGACAACCGCGATAGGAACAGAGCACCCAACAACGAAACCACCGGTGAGACAAGTTGATTCTCAGCAGAGAAAAGATCATTGTGACAAAGTGCCGTGATGCTGATGGTTATCGTACAGGAACACACAACACGTTCAGTTCCACCAACCCTTACGCAAAGGACCCCGTTGCGAGCCAGAATAACCCAACTATGAACCCCGAGACTGGAACTGGGGCCACTCAGGGCTACAACAACCAGGCCACCACTAGAGCACCTGATACCTACGGCTCTGGGACCGGCGCCAATGAACCTGATACCTACGGCTCCGGGATGACCGGCACCAATACAGTCAATGCTGGTCCTCACAATTCCAAGTTGGCCAATAAGATGGATCCGCGTGTGGATAGCGATCTCGGTAAGTTGGCGATACTTGTGTATCTTGAGTCGGTCCTCGAGACATACTAACATAACATCTGCTGGAGATCACCGGGCCCGGGGCCAGGGCATGGCACCTCAGAACGTCGGCGGCACTACTCAAGGCAGGAACACCGGCAACATGCCTCCAACTGGCCAGCCTCGCACCTTCGGCGGAACCGACAATCACACCGCCGACGAAGACGACCTCAACAAGTCCACCCAGCAGCGCAAAGCGCACACCGAGCCTGGTATGCAAACCGAAGATAACTTCAGCAGTGCCACGCAGGAGCACAAATCGCACTCTAGCACTACTCATGCCACACCTTGTGAAATGAATCCCCGTGCGGAGCCGGGACTCGACAACCGAACTGCTCAGCCGGAATTTGGCGGCGGTGCTGCTACTGGTGGTAGTAGCTATAACCAGCCATCTGGCATGCAGCCGGTTGGTACGCAGAATGCTAATACTATGGGCAAAGTTGATCCTCAGATGCAGGGTACGGGATATCAGCAGAATGATATTGGCAATCAGAGGAGCGCATACTAAGTTTGTACTATTTGTGGTCCTGGATTTTGCTTCTTGTTCAAGGTTTTCTTGATGGTAACCTGTGTTTTGCCCGCTTGATTTAACTCAATTTGATGAATTGGAAGGGCAAAGATGTACAATCACACTCCCAAAGGGTATCTCATAGGATAATCTCAGAATATGCCGTGTTTTTCAATGAGATTGGTGGTGATCCGAAAAAACACCCTGCTGTGCACATGCCTTACGGCACTCCTCCATAATCTTCGCCTGTCTTGCGACGTCCGCCAGACGACCGATAACTTCCTTGTTTCCATCGACGAAAGTAAAGACAGCGTAAGGGATATTCACATCCTCACAAAACTCCTTAACAAATTTCTGCGTCTTTCGCAGGTTGTGGCGGGGAATGCGAGGATACAAATGGTGAATAGCCTGGAACTGGAGTCCGCCGTGGACAAAGTCCAGCCATTGCGGACAGTCCACGTCCATGGTTGTCCGAAGCATGCGCTGAGGGAAAGATTCAAGGGGGCCGAGATCGGCGGTGGACATGGCGTAGTGAGAGAGCGTAATCTGCACATGCAGGGGAGCGGTGACCATGTGCGAGATAAGCACGAAAGCGATCTTGTTCCAGAGACCTGGAATATTACAATAGATGACTCCGTATCCGAACCAGGTCCAGAAGAAAATCTGGCCCGCAAGCTCGAACCAGCGGTGCCACCAGCCTGCGCCGTGTTTAGGGCCCAGGCCGAGGTAGATGTGTTCCCAGCTGAGATAGTAAAGGTTGAAGCGACCGAAGAGGAGGATCGGATAGTACAAGTAGTGCTGGTACTTGACAGTAACCTTGGCTACTGCATCGTACTCCATGATTCGATCGTAGTATGTGCTGCGCAAGTTCTTGAAGAAGCGCTGCGAGACGGCGAAGAACGGCATCAGCTCGATATCGGGATCATGCTCGGGGGCATTCGTGACGATGTGGTGAACATTGTGGCTTCGCTTCCACCAGCCTAGGCTCAGTCCACCCAGGAAATCTGCGATGATCATGCCAATTACTGTGTCTGTTTGGAAGTCATGCGTAATGCCCATGTGGCCAGCATCGTGCGCGGAGAAAACCAGCTGGTGCCAGAAGATCCCGAGGAACAAGCCGGAGAAGCAGAACCAAGACTGCTTCAAGAAGAAAAGGAACAGGCCGAAGAATAACGAGTATCGGCAGATCTCGACAGCGTATGCGGAATAGTTGCAGTTGTACAGACCGGCTGCACGAATTCGCTCGTTGAGCTCACGGTATTTTCGCACAATGTGCTCTTGGTGCTCGGGATCGAGAGGAGGATACTTGGACCTGTCCAACTGAATCTCCTGTTGGGTTCGGGCATCAATCAGGCATGTTTGGCCGTTGGATTCAGTCTTTGACAAAGGGGTTGTGCTGATCGATGAGGATATCGTGGAGACAGATAACCTGCGTCTCAGGCCGAAGGCGTCTTCTTCTGTTGCTTCGAAGATTGGAGACGGCGGAGCTGACGCATCGTCACTGGAGGCATCGGATATCACCAGGTTATATTCGTCTGTCACTTCCTCGTTCTCGCTGTATGGGCGGAAAATACCACCTTGGATTGGAGGCAGGAAGTTGATCCATCTTCCTTCGACTCGACCGATCTGAAATTTGCTCATGCGTTCGCGCGCTTCCCGTGAGTGCAAGCTTCGAGTTGTCAGCATAGGTGAAGTTGATTCAGAAGAAGTTATCTGTGACATACGCGTTGACCTCGTCTGTCGCATCTTTTCCTACCATGTGCTTGATGGCAGTGTCACCACCAGGGTGAAACTTAACCCAAGCATCCAGCCTGAGTACCTTGTTGTCGACGATGATAATCAACTTGTCCTCGGCAATCATACCCTCGATCTCAGCTCTTGACAGGACATTGTCCCGGCCTTTACTTAAGGTAGACATTTTTGTCAAAGTTGACAAAAGCGAATTTTATCAAATCTGGCGACATGGGCGGAAATCAACAACGCTTAAGGACAGAGTTGTACCACTTCTTGTACCAGGTAACCACTTTTACTCAGCCGCTTAAAACCATCCTTAACGTAACGCTGTGGCGCAAAACCCCCTCTTCCCCTTTAACCAAGGAGAGAAAGGGGCAGTGCCGTCTCGAAAAAGCTATATGCGTGGCGAGGAACATGCGAAAGGGGAGTTGTGGGTGGATAGTGGATACGGTACTGATTCTGCGTAGGGCTGTGGAGGTACGAATACGCCAGAAGTGGTAAAACACGCCATGGCATGCGGTCAAAGACTCAGATAAAAGCAATGTGGACACACTTCAGCCGTGTGGAGAGTGATTCTGGAAACAGACCAGGAGCGAGGATGGTTATGGGGTCGCGTGTGGACCAAGCAACGTACGCATTTCCGTAGCCCTACGAGGAAAATGACTGGCCGAGCCAAAAACAAGCTTAAACTTTGACGGCAACCCCTGTCGCAGATTTTCCCCCCTGTTGCAAATTAAAAAGGCCAGATCGCTAAAACTAGCCTCTTAGGTCCCCATACTTAAGTGGTTAGCTGGTTCCACAATTTTAGGCGCGGGAGGTTCCAAAGTTCGGCCTTGAGGGGTACCTACGAATTTTTTTTCGTAGGCAACATTCGCCTACAAACGGCTACTAGATTGCTAGTATCGCGTGCTATCTGGGTGTCTTGGTCCGCAAAAAGTATGTCTGTAACAGGCTCTAGCGGCGAAGATATTTCCAACAAGAACCCGCGCTCTATTTCTCATATGAGCTAGAATAATTAGCGCTCTGGCTTTTTTTTCGGCCCACGTTCGCAAAGGATTCGTGTGTGAGACACTGAGTTATCGCGCTATTGGAGGCACAGAGCTTTTTCCACGTGGTTACATCAAATTTTGCAGTTTTATTATTCAGGGGACTTGCCTCCCATGTCATGCTACAAGCTCCTTATTGGCCGCCTGTATCATGATAATCGAGGTCAAAACACGCGTGAGGGATTGACCGCGGGGGTAACCAACCGTATACTGAATTTGTAGATTGGGACTAGTGGGCCACTGTCCAAACTGCCCCGTCGCTACTTAACTGGTTACCTGAGATTTGGTTACCTAATTCTTGCCCCCACATCGGGAGGCGAGTGGCTTGCGCTACACTACGTACGCACGTACGGAGTCTTCCGTAGTTCGTATGTATTTTTATCTTGACCGAGAAAGCAGGCAGAAATTATCTTGCGCCCAAGAAATTATCATCGAGAAAGGCTCAGTTTCTTCTGTTTTCATTAAATGGTTGAATCTGTCAATATGGATGTGACTACAATCGTTGAACGTCTGATTTGATATGGATTGAAAGAAAGTAATCGTTCGATCAAGTCAAAGCAGGCCGCTTTGGCTTTTTCACTTAGTGCTTGGCGTTCAGGCTCCAGAATATTCCCCTTAAATAACCGACGACCGTTCACTGTTCAGCCGTCGCATCGACTTGTCCAGGCAGCAGCAATTTGTATGGACCTTTATCGGCGAAATGATAGTGCATGCAAACCAATCATTTGAAACTGCAGATTTAGAGCCGCTTTTCAATCCTTCGACGCAATTAAGTGACGTTTCGTCAAGGGTGAGGCGGGCTGAGCCAGACCCCTGATGGCCAGAGTCGCATGCGTCACTAAGTAGACCTTGAGTCGAGTCAGACATGCTACATGTGCAGTCAAAGACGATTTTATCCAAATTAGCCTATCAATTCATCACAGCATCCTGGTGGTATCCTGGACTTCTGACCCAGGATCTGGAAAAAGTGAATTGTCTCTGTCGCTCACGCCCGATTTCTGCGTCCCTGGCCAAGCGACCAACAAGCGACTTCTAGACAAGGATGAGGAACTTGGCTCAAGCACTAATAAAATCCTTTTGATCTAATCTTTGCATGTTGAAATGAATTCGAGCAAGTAGAGCTTGTATCAGCGAGATTTTTTGCCTATTTGAGCGCTCAGGGCACGGTGTCCTGTCTTAGCTTTGCACATCAACGTACCGTGCACACCGCACGGCTTTTATTTTCTAAGGCCGTAGATTTATAATGCCAAAGTCAAGCGCTTTTTAGGCTCATCTTGACATGGCAAGCCTACAGTGCTAGCCTTTGCGATACATTATACTCTGTAGCGGATTGTTGACCAACCTCGATGATGCCGCAAGGTAATAGCGGCTCCTCTACTGAGATGAATAAAAAATAAGTCTCAATCATTCTGCTCATGGGATATTACATGTTCCTATAGCGTTACTTCCTCCACCTTGAGAGATTCTAGGCATTTTGCTACAGGTTCATGGGGGTTCCCATACGGTGACGCCACGCAGCCTGAGGCTTCCAACGAAGGTTTCAAGTCGGCTGATCCTTTCTTTATCCGACGACGTCTATAGGCCCTTCCTTCTCCTTACTTGATGCATCAATTCTGATAGTATTTTAAGTAGCCCTAAGATTGTCAGGATCCTTCCAAGTCTCCGTTGGTATATAGTGTCTGCTCTAAAGTCATTTTCATATCCATCATGGATCATGCTTTGACAAGACTCAAGATAATGACAAGGAAAGACTTATTCGCCCATAGAAACCGGAATAGTCTCACTTTCGACCGATAAAGATTCGAGTAGGCAAACAGCCAATCTCTTGCGCAATTCAAGACGCAGCATCACGAATTATGAAAGGTTGCAGGATCTCAAGTCCCCACAGACTGCCTGCAAATGGCACAGTGGCCCGGTTTCCCTCGCGGAGTCAAGAACTGAATCAACGGGAAACCGGATACCTACAAACTTGTAACAATAGAAATGGAGTTGATTAAGACCGCATCGCAGCGCTCAGAAACCTTTCCTGAATAGCCTTTCCTTCATCCAGTGCGTCTTTGAAGAATCAGCTTTCGTCCACTGCATCCTCTGGTGTCAGAGGTCTACAGGGCCCAACGATGGCCGCGGTCCATCTGGCAAGATGACTAAAATCTTCATGTACAGTCCAGAGCCATCATAAACCAGTCAAGCTTCTTTCTAATCAAACCATAGTACGGGTCCAACTGGCTACATTGGTGGCGACGCCCTTGCAACTCTGGCTGCCGCTCATCCTGAATATACCTTCGTCGCATTTTCGCAGCAACGAAAAGGCGGAGCATAGGTGTCGAGGCTCGCTTCCCCAACGTAAGAGTGGTAATTGGGGACCTGGACAGCTCAGCTTTGCTAGAGTGGGAAAGTGCAGCAGCAGACATCGTTCTTTGTGGGTGTCTGGAAATGAAAAGTTCATTTCAAATTCAACTGACAATCAGCTATAGACACTGCGGACGCATCTGACCATGTAGGGGCTGCAAAAGCAGTTGCCGCGGGTCTAGTCGCGGGCCATACCAAGTCAAAGTCGGGGTACTGGTTACACACAGGCGAAACTGGTATTTTGAAGTTTCAAGATAGTGACAAGGGTCACTATGGAAACAAGACCGACAAGGCATATGATGACTGGGACGGGGTGGAGGAGCCTGTCAGCCTATCCGATCATGCTTTTCATCGAACTGTGGACAAGCTTGTTTTAGATGCTGCTGGATAGCATGCAGATGTGCTCAAGGTTGCGTTGATCTGTCCTCCAACTATCTACGGTGATTGCTCTCGCGAAGCCACCATCATATCATCAAGCTTTCTCACCATTTCAATAGGACGTGGACGGGGTCCATGCACGCAACGTGGTCGCCAAGTTTACGAGCTCGCGAACGTGACACAGCGGCTGCAGAAGGGCCCAATTATTGGTGCTGGCCAGGCGATTTGGAACAATGTCCACATCCACGATTTAGCAATGTCTATGCATTGCTCGTGGATGCCGCGGTCGTAGGCCAGGCTGATAATGGGCTCTGGGGTCCCAAGGCTTACTACCTCACTGAGAATGGAGAGCATCAATGGGGAGACCTGGGTAAGACTACTGCGGACGCTGCTGCAAAGCTAGGTTTAATATCAGAGGGAAAGGCTGAACCTATTGACCTGGATAGCGCCAAGAAGTATGCAGGGTTGAGTCGCTCAGCTGGGGCATGAATTCTCGTGGACAGGCACTGCGAGCCCGCAAGGTTCTCGGGTGGAATCCGTCGTGTCCATGTCTGCTAGAGGAGCTGCTGCAGATCGCTCAGAGCAAGTGGCAGCGACTGAGAATTGAGAAATTTGAGGAGGTTAATGCTTGCAGCGGGAGAGGGTTGTCCATGTTGCTTATTTTCCCTTGAGTTCTCAAGGCCAATAGATTCCACCAGATATTGCACTTATGCTTTTGAGAAATTTGATGTGATCAACTGCAGTGGGTTTTTTTGTCGAGGTTCTCCAGATTTGCAGCAGTCTTCAATGTTGCCCTGAACTCTCCATACCGCTACTTGCTTTCTCCGATGAACATCATGATCTGGATCTCTAGGATTTATCAATTTTTTGGATTCTAAATCAAATGTTGGAAAACATGATACACACTTATTAATCATTGGTTCCATTGCACCCATAGTCTCACATTTAAAGCCACGGATTGATTCCAGTACCGATAGCAGATTGCTTCTTAGAACAAGCCGTGTATCCTATCCGTGTCTTTACCGCCCTAGCGGACAGCACACCCACTCGGTCCCTCACGAGACACGGATACCACCGTTACACCCGTCACATGACCTTTGACTGGTCTGAATCGCTAAATGCACTGTGGACAAGCGCAGGCCTACCACCCCGACATTGTTCCATTAATTTCACATACCCAAACTATATGTGATGCTATGGTTCATACACTTAGAGGGATAATCCAGGCCGCACAATCACACACTAGGGCCGTCAGTGACCCTGATATCACTCAGAGAAATGTTAATTCATTCTCAACAATTGCCAACGGGGCCGAATATGCATGCTCGACTGCTTCAAGTAGGTCTCAATCTTTTACAGAAGGTGGTACAGCTAGCGCGTTCGTTTCAAAGCGTCATCGCAGAGGCATTTCGTGTTGTTAGCTTTTGCAAGTAACTAACTACGTAAATGAAGTTACTTTGAGTTAATGGGTAGTCGGAGAATAAAATCATCAGATAATGTTCCCGGAAAGCTGGACCAACCAGCAGCAGAAAATGGAGAAGTCTGTACCATCCTCCCGACCAGCAAGCGCCCGAAGTGCGTGGGCTTTTCGCGGGACCAGGCTGGATTACACCGGTTCCCGGCTGCGTGGAGGGCGTCGGCGTGGAGTTCGTCCGATTCTTGGCACGTCAGCCGCTCAGTGATCGCCTCATAATAATCAGATCGTTGGGTTTTCGGGTTTCGGGAGAGCATAAGTTTCTGGTTCCCGTCAACGTGGCTTATGTGGGATGGGCGACGGGCTAATTCTTTGCACTGTTCCAGGCAGTGGCTCGTCATCCTGCAAGGCTGCGTGATTGTGGGCCATGGATTGCAGCATGTATATAGACCTCTAAGGCTGCAGGCTGTCCAGGATCCTCTTCAAGGACCATTCAAGTATAGAATTTCATCTGGGACTGATTTGAGCTTCAACTGTTCTAAGGTCTTCCAGTTCCCACTTCTTATCGTCCTTTTCGTTCTCTCCTTATCATTCTTCCACTATGGCTTCTGAAGATCCATTCGTGAATGGCTCTACGAAGCCAGACCCAACGAGTCTAACGAGTAATCCTGGATCAGTGGATATTCCAGGAGATCAAGACTTTGACGGCAAAGATGAGAAGTTCGCACTGGGTCGTCGTGGTCAACTGGTGTTCTTCACCTTGGCCGTACTGACTCTTATGGCCGCTCTGGACGGAACCTCTCTTTCTGTTGCTCTACCAGTACGCCTACCCAATCAGTCGAATTCTTCTAACATAATAAAAAGCTAATCAGTATCAAGACCATTGCACAAGCTTTAAATGGCACAGCTATTGAAGCCTTCTGGAGTGGGACATCATTCCTACTGTCGTCAACGGGTAGGCAGAATCTCATCGAGCTGGTACAGGCCCATGTCTAATACTACGACAGTCTTCCAACCAAGCTTCGCATCTTTCTCAAACATATTTGGACGCCGGCCTATGGTCCTAATTGCCATCCTCTTCTTCTGTGTTGGCGCCATCATTGCCGCGGTTGGTGACAACTTCACCTACATGTTGGTCGGCCGAACCATCCAGGGTGTCGGGGGTGGTGGCATCATTGCCCTGAGTGAGATCATTGTCACAGATCTCATCCCTCTGAGATATCGTGGCCAGTACTTTGGTATCCTGAGTGCTATGTGGAGTCTTGGTTCTGTTGCAGGACCTATTCTTGGTGGAGGCTTTGCCGAAAATGTGACTTGGGTGGGTTGAATGCCAGTTTCGTCGAAATTCTCTATGCAGTGCTAATTTCTCTCAGCGATGGATTTTCTACATCAACTTCCCCTTTATCGGCTTCGGCGTCGTATTCGTGGTCCTCTTTTTGAAGCTCAGCATCCTTCCAAGCTCGCTAGTCGAGAAGCTCCGTCGCATCGACTACATCGGAACAGTCATGTTTGTCGGCAGCATGTCGTCATTCTTGATCCCCCTCACATGGGGTGGAGTCTCGTACCCCTGGGACTCATGGCATACACTAGTTCCCTTGCTCATCGGAGCCGCTGGATTACTCGTCTTCGCTTTCTACGAGTACCGCTTCGCCGCCGACCCAATCATTCCTCCTAAGGTCTTCCGCAACCGTACCGCAACGGTCTCTTTCATTGGAAGCATCCTGCAGGGCTTGATCCTGTGGTGTACCTTGTACTATCTGCCGCTATACTACGAGGCCGTGAAGGAGTATAGCCCGATCGTCTCCGGTGTGGCGCTTTTCCCGGAGACCTTCACCGTCGCTCCAAGTGCCATGGCAGCAGGTATTCTCATTACCGTTACTGGCCATTATCGTTGGGCTATCTGGCTTGGCTGGGTAGTCTCTACCATCGGACTGGGATTAATGTGCATCATCACATCTTCAACCAGTATTGCAGGCTGGGTTTTGCTTAATGTTGTTCCCGGTATAGGGCTCGGCCTGCTCTTCCCTTCGCTCGGCTATGCGGTACAGGCATCAGCAACGCCGGAGAATTTGGCAATTGCAGTCGCGATGTTCAGCTTTTTCCGCGCGCTGGGTCAGGCAATCGGCGTCGCTGTCGGTGGTGTCGTTTTCCAGAATCGCATGCGTGATAACCTGTTGAAGTATCCTGCGCTTGCTCCCATGGCCGACGCGTACAGTCAGGATGCAGCAGGTCTGGTCCAAATCATCAAGGGCATGGCAGATGGCGTGAACAAGTCTGATCTCAAGGATGCATACACGGATAGTCTGCGGATTGTGTGGGCAGTTTGCTGTGCTATTTCGGGCGTTGCGCTCTTGCTCAGTCTCCTGACCGAGTCGTACGATCTCGATCAAGCCCTGAAAACAAACCAGGGTCTCCGAGATGTGGATGAGAACGAAGCCAGCGAGAAGGATATTGAGGCTGCTGCCGATAAGTCTGCCCAGAAGACTACACCTTGGGCCTATTAATCGGCCACGGCTTTTAATGATTGATGATGCATAGATAGATTATACAGCACTATTTCAAGCTCAGAGTAATAATAATGACACTCCCCATTCAGGCATACTCATTACTTGCAGTTCACATTATTGGGGAAACCCACTCCCCGAATCAAAATCTTGATACCTTGCCCTGTCTCTGCCGTTTCCCATGCATCGGGCACTCTCTCAAAAGGAAGAACCTTGGTAATGAGCGATTGCAAGTCAATCTGCCACATCAACGCTAGCACTAATGCTATCTTATAATCCGCCGGACTATATCAGATGCACCCCTTGACGGTGATTTCATTCATAGGAACTACCGTAAGGGGGAAATTGACATGCGGATTCCCGAGCCCGGTTTGGACAAATGAACCTCTCACGCGCAGCGCATGAATAGCCATTTGAATACAAGGCTCAGCTCTGGTGGCTTCAATTACAACATCGAAGCCAGCCACGCCTACCTCACAAGACTGGTATATAGCTGCGTGGCAACCAAGATTTGGCATTCTCCTCTGCGGGGAGCGAGCCCTCTGGGATCACCGTAGTAACTTTTAGACGGCCATCTGACACAAACGAGTGTACAACATCCAGCTTCTTCCGACTGATATCAACTGAAACAATAGGGATTGCGCCGTACTCGCGAGCAACAGCCGCACACAACCACCCAATTGTTCCCGCTCCGAACCCAACAACTTTATCACCATGCTGGACTCCAACCTGTCGCACTGAATGCACCGCAACAGCAAGTGGCAAAATCAGCACGGCTTCGTGGAGGCCAAAGGGCTTGTCCAGATTAGTCAGGCATCTCCAGGGCCGTACAGTAAGCATGGTGGATTTTGCATATCGATTGTGGTGGGTGTGGCGTGGTGAAGCAGTCGTGGAATCACGAAGCAGGCTCTTATAGTTCCTCGTTGGCACTTATCGACGGATAAGAAATTTCAGCGCAGCCGGTCATCCGACAGAGCGGACATTTGTCCTGAACTGAGAGACGATTGCGGTCTGGTCGCATCGATACAGTGGTCATCGGGCCACAGAATGCCGATCGACGGCCTAAGCATAGCTGACAGAGAGAGGCGATGTTGCTCATTTAACCGTGGACAAACAAGCAAGTTGGACCTTTCCACACTTATAGACAAGCGAATATTCATCAATCCAGTCAAATGTTTATTGAGAACATGGGGATCGTCATCGCAAACTAGGTATTTGAAGAAAAACGATATAAACAAGTAGTCAAAACACCGAAATTTCAAAAACGCCAGGTGATCCCAAACTGTTCGAGATTCAAGTCGTGCATGGCAAACACAGGGTCATAACTTCGTGAAGGCAAAATGTAAACGACACTCAAGATATTAGTCGCGACCCATGACCCTCAGCCTCTCCCTCAGCATCTCCATGTCCTTGTCATCATCCAT
>JAXQJV010001394.1:0-11863 GCA_037042255.1 Penicillium sp. PG106-07D
CCTATCATCAACTGAGAGAAACCTTATCAGAGTATACATTGAATTGATTCGTAGGTACACAGATCAAATTGAGAAAGGACGGTACTCATTTTTTTGGTTCAAACAGAAAACAGAAAGTTTGTGGACTGCTTTTTATTTGACATAGGATACACGGAGGTGATTTGATCTTACTATACTCGGGGACCACGTGTTGTTATGCGAGTTTAAGGATTGTGAGTTGGCTCAATAGACCGACCACCTTTGGAATATCATGAACGCTTAATCAGAGTAGATCGGGCCCATTCATTGATGTACTATGTTGCATTTGGCTGTGGCTAGGTTTGCAAATCCGAGCCAACTCAACATAAAAAGCGTATATTGGATTCAACGAGCTTTGGCAACTACTGATCACTTCAATGCCTTAAATCTTAGGTCTGAATTGACTTCATTAACTGAACGCTGCTTCTGCTATCCACGCCCCTATGCCTATCAGAGCTCATCAGGTATCGACATCAAGTTTTAGTAAGGTCGCATCTCGATCCGAGTAGTATTTATTTCCCAATCGGCCGTATGCCTAGGCACGAGATTCTAGAGTAGGTGGTGGATCTTCAGGTTGGAAAGCGCCAGTGGAGAAGCTGCCGGGGTTCAGCCACCACTAATACCAATCGCCTCCCCCAGCCTCTTTATTTACTCCGAGGCCCACGTTTTAAAGGAGAAAAAACAGTAACTCTTCCTTGGGGTCAATCTTTTGCAGTGAAACACACGCTATTGGAAACTATCGTCTCCTTTGATCCTGATCATCTCCCATTTCAGGGGACCATTTCGACTCCTCGTTCCCTTAATTGATCACCCCCTCGTTGGCACTTCCATCACCTGCAACACTTCACGTTTGGGCTTTCGAGTTCCCCTCAGATCACACACCTGCAGCGCCACTGCACCTCCCACGGCCCTCGATTCGACGTGGCATTTGAATCCAGACGGGCCTTGTTGTCAAATCTCCCTCCTCATGTCGTCCGGTCTCTCCAACTCCTCCATTCCCCTACATTCCGATGCGTCACCAGGGCGTCAGGAGACCGTTGCCTCGTCGCCCCCAAACTCGACAATCCCTGTGACCTCGTCCAAGAACCGATTCCACAGTCTCCCTTCACACTGTCGTTCAAATACTGAGTACATTGCACGACCCCCTATCTTTGAAGACGAACTCCGCGATACAATTTCGAGCAACCACCTCTCCAAAAACCGAGCTGGTCCAGCTTGGATCGACACGTTTCCTAAAAAGAAGCTCGAAGCCAGGGCGAGGATATTGTCGGATTGGTTACAGGGCAAGTCAGAGTCGGGCGAGTCAGACACCAGCATGCGTCCTGACGGTCGATCCAACGTGGCTGGGATGGATGCCTCCCATACGAGGCAAGGTTCTCCATCCCATATCCGCAAGAACTCGGCTCCAGGGACGGGGCGATTCTCATTCTTTGGATTGCGGCGCCCTGCTGAGCAAAGATTTGATCCCCCAGAGCCAGCAAGCGATGAGTTCTTGAACCTCGACATCTCTGCGGCCTTATCCTACCCCGAATCCGACGTGAGCAGCGACGAAGCTCTGGACAGCCTGCGCGATCAGGCTACGACTGTTCTGCAACGCATGCAAGAAGCTTATAAACAAAGAACATTCGCCATGCACCAGGCCCTGGCCGATCGCAATGAGAAACAAGAAGTGCTCGAGGAGACTCGGGCACGGGTGGATCATCTTAAGATGCAGCTGGACGGCATGGCTGCCAAAGTCTTGGACCAAGAGAAGGCCATGAAGGCCATGGCTGAAGAGCTGGAGCAAGAAAGGATTATGCGAAAGCGCGAGGAGTCTCGCAGCCGCAGTCGTCCCATGCGTGCAATCCCCCCTGAAGACGAGATCCCATCTCTTGTGCTTCAAACTCCTCACCGTGGCGGCAAACGTACCAGCCATGGAACCTTCACAAGTGACTCGGGCTTCGAGTCTGGCGACGAAAGTGTCGCCGAGAGCGTTTTCTCACACAAAGAGGGTGTCGAGTCTCCTACCTCAGCTCTGACCGCTCCATCGCCAAACCTCTCGCAAGTTGCTTTGTCTGCGCCCCCTTCTCTGCCAGCACCTGCGGCCTCAACCCAGAAGAACCTCGTTGCTGCCACCACAAACTCCGCAACGATGCGCTCATCTACGTACGAGCGAGTCATTAAGGGAATTGCCTCGACCCGCTTGGGCAGCTCTTTCGTCGGAAACGCGAATAACTGCAACATCTGTCATGGTGTTCCTGCTTCAGAAGCTTGGAGCGTTATGGGAGTGCTCAAGGATGAAAACCGGGGCCTCAAGACGCGCCTCGGGGAGTTGGAGTTGGTTATTGATGACTGCTTAGGTCTAGTAGGACCTTGAAGAATCACGTACTGCTTTATGATGGATTTATTCATGGGATAGCTCTTGGCAATATCTAGCCATTCTGGGATGAAGAATCTGGACCTGGTGTCATTATAGATAGCACAGTATCTGCTTAGCATGTGTCTATGAGCTTATTGAGTGTGCTCTGACAATACATAGCTATGGTAACTGGGGAATACTGAAAAGAATCTTTAATTTGCTCAAGACTACTCCGTAGATGACGGTTTAAAGCTCCGTAGACCCTGTGGCCCGGTTGGGAGTGATTTGTGGGGATAGGCTTGGGGCCCTCTACACCGGGGTAGACACTTTCTGGGCACATTGTAGCACCTTGAGATTCTATGGTAGATGGAAAAATAAATAGCATTTCACTTCTTAGCAGAAAGAGTACCGTTGAATTTTCAAACCTCGCATTTGCTGCTGTGCGTGTGCTCCTTGAGTCAACTTGAGTCAACGGGGGTTGCTTGTTTAGGTGTTCTGCGGCGAAGACCAAGTGGCCTTAAATTAGCGCGAAGCGAAAAGTGGCCAACGAGTCGCTTCCCTCCTCTTCCTCCTCTTCCCCCCGAACTCCCATCCGACCACCTCTCCCTCTCCTCTCCCCTTTCCTTTTCTTTCTTTCCCTCATATCTTCAAAACCTTTCCGCTCCTTCGGCTGGTTCACATCTCCAGCTTCCTCAATTTCTTTTTAGACGGATTGGGAGGAAGATAGTCACCATGAGCGGCCGTGAGTTCCCCCAGCCCTTCCAGCACGCGATCGCTACAGTCAACAACCCATCGATCGCAATGGATCCAGAAATGCTAATTGAGCATTCTAGTACGCTTCCTTGACCTGATCAAGCCCTTCACGCCCCTCCTTCCGGAGGTGGCGGCGCCTGAGACGAAGGTGCCTTTCAACCAGAAGCTGATGTGGACGGGTGTACGTTGCTCATTGAAGTACCTGTGGATGCGAAGAATTGACCTAAAATCTAATTCAATGTTCTTTCTAGTTGACTCTCCTGATCTTCCTGGTCATGAGTCAGATGCCTTTGTACGGTATCGTCTCCTCGGACACCTCGGACCCCCTATACTGGCTGCGCATGATGCTGGCCAGTAACCGTGGTACCCTGATGGAATTGGGTATCACTCCCATCATCTCCTCCGGCATGGTCTTCCAGGTATGCATGCATATCGGTATAAATATTGCGCGATCAATTACACGCGAACTAACATCCGCGTGTTTCCTAGCTCCTTGCCGGTACCCACCTCATCGACGTCAACCTGGACCTCAAGACCGACCGCGAGCTCTACCAGACCGCCCAGAAGCTGTTTGCCATCATCCTTTCCTTCGGTCAGGCCTGTGTATACGTCCTGACTGGTCTCTACGGTCAGCCCAGCGACCTCGGTGCTGGTATTTGTGTCCTCCTGATCGTCCAGCTGGTTGTTGCTGGTCTCGTTGTCATTCTGCTCGATGAGCTCCTTCAGAAGGGCTACGGTCTCGGCAGCGGTATCTCGCTGTTCATTGCCACCAACATTTGCGAGTCCATTGTCTGGAAGGCGTTCTCTCCCACAACCATTAACACTGGCCGTGGCCCCGAGTTCGAGGGTGCCATCATCGCCCTGTTCCACCTGCTCCTGACCTGGCCCGACAAGCAGCGCGCCCTGTACGAGGCCTTCTACCGCCAGAATCTGCCCAACGTGATGAACCTGCTGGCTACTCTCCTGGTCTTCGCCGCCGTCATCTACCTCCAGGGCTTCCGTGTTGAGATCCCCGTCAAGTCGGCCCGCCAGCGTGGTATGCGCGGCTCCTACCCCGTCCGTCTCTTCTACACCTCCAACATGCCCATCATGCTCCAGTCCGCTCTGAGCTCCAACGTCTTCCTGATCTCTCAGATGCTGTACTCTCGCTTCTCCGACAACCTGCTTGTCCGTCTCCTCGGTGTCTGGGAGCCCCGTGAGGGATCCGCCCAGCTGTACGCTGCCTCCGGTATTGCCTACTACATGTCTCCCCCTCTGAACTTCAAGGAGGCCCTCCTCGACCCCATCCACACCGCCGTCTACATTGCTTTCATGCTTGTTGCCTGCGCCCTCTTCTCCAAGACCTGGATCGAGGTTTCTGGCTCTGCTCCCCGCGACGTTGCCAAGCAGCTCAAGGACCAGGGTCTCGTTATGTCCGGTCACCGTGAGCAGAGCATGTACAAGGAGCTCAAGCGTGTCATCCCCACCGCGGCCGCCTTCGGTGGTGCCTGCATTGGTGCTCTTTCCGTCGCCTCTGACCTTCTCGGTGCCCTTGGCAGCGGCACCGGTATCCTGCTTGCCGTGACGTGAGTTTCCATCCCCAAATATGCCATGCCAATTTCATAATCACTAACCCCGATTCTAGTATCATCTACGGCTACTTCGAAATTGCCGCCCGTGAGGGCGACATTGGCGCTGGCCTCAAGGGCCTCGTCCCCGGCAGCTAAATGCAGCAACTGCCGGGTTCTTTTCTTCACGAGCAGTATGATGAGAGATTGCAACTTTGTAGTCTTTTGCGATTCTGTTTGGTTCTTTTTGTCTTTTTAATTTGCCCGCTCATCTCTATACTACACTTGGGGGGAAAGAAGTGGTGGGCGACTCGATGTGGCAAGATTGGACTGGGCCACTTCCTCTGCCGCCCATTTAAATTCCCTAAGCTGCAAGCAGCGCTGTTGGAAGCCATCTGTCATTCATAGGTCGCTGCCTTGAATTCACGAGATTGGATGGATCATCTCGTTATAAAATGGTGTTGGCATGGTGGATGCGGATTGTGGAGGTGACCCGGCCAGTCTCGTCGATGAAAGTTCAGCTGCCAAAGTCGGAAGCACCCTTCTGGGAGGGTCTGTAACCATATTTCATGTCAAAAATCCATATCAATCAATTTGCCCGATCAACCTGGACGGTTAAGAGGATGGTAATATTATTTTGTGTGATGGCTGGCTGTATCGGACGACTAGTACCAGAGCTTGGCCGAAAAGTTAACCAGTTGCAACTGTGTATGGCAACTCTTCGGTAGGCTTCCCCATATTGATGGAGCACGTGTGAGTCACACTAAGAATATAGCCAAGATCTAAGATCTGTTGCAAGATCTGCGATCTGAAATCAGGAATGACGCATCGTTCAACTTTTAAGTCTTTAATGTTTCCTGCCATCAGTGGGTGACCAACGAGCAGCTGGGTTCTGGGCAAAACCCTGTACGGGATTACCGTCTCATACCTGTTAATGACGGTCCCGGTATCCTCGGGTAACTCAGTGTCCCGACATCGCGCGCCGAGCTTAAATGCGGGCGAGGGGCAGCGTCAGCCTGATTGGCCTAAGGCGAAAACTTTGGCGGGGGAAACTGTAATGCGAAGGTTATCGGTACCCAGCAGTTGACTCACGCTGGTTGACTCGCCATCCTCTTAAACTCTGCTTGCTCTCGCCTCTTTTTCTTCCTAACACTCCTCTTCCTCCCTCATCCATAATCTCACCTTTTCGCCAATCACTCCCCCCTCCCTTTCAACTCTCACAATGGCTCAGCAAAATGGTACTTCCGGCAATGACTTCGTTGTCAAGGCCGGTCTCGCGCAGATGCTGAAGGGTGGTGTGATTATGGACGTCGTCAATGCGGAGCAGGTATGTTCGCCACCATCATCGTGATCAATTGGTCTCTTCTCTAATGCTAAATGTTGTATCTATTAGGCTCGCATTGCTGAGGAGGCTGGTGCCGCCGCCGTCATGGCCCTCGAGCGTGTCCCCGCCGATATCCGTGTCGAGGGTGGCGTTGCCCGCATGTCCGACCCCGGCATGATCAAGGAGATCATGGAGGCTGTCACTATTCCCGTCATGGCCAAGGCCCGTATCGGTCACTTTGTTGAGTGCCAGGTATGTTCAATTCTTGCTCGCTCGCCGGTGTGTGCGGCCGGAGATGAGCATCGAATCCCGATTTCCAAATCGCGGGGCCGTCGGGACGCTAACCCCTCTGTCCCCGCCACCAGATCCTTGAGGCCATCGGTGTCGACTACATTGACGAGTCCGAAGTCCTGACCCCCGCCGACGATGTCTACCACGTTACCAAGTCCACCTTCAAGGTGCCCTTCGTCTGCGGCTGCCGCAACCTGGGCGAGGCCCTGCGCCGCATCTCCGAGGGCGCCGCCATGATCCGCACCAAGGGCGAAGCCGGTACCGGCGACGTCGTCGAGGCCGTCAAGCACATGCGCACCGTCAACGCCCAGATTGCCCGCGCCCGTGCCATCTTCCAAGCCAGCGCCGACCCAGAGCCTGAGCTGCGCGCCTTCGCCCGCGAGCTCGAGGCTCCGTACGAGCTGGTCCGCCAGTGTGCCGAGCTCGGCCGCCTGCCCGTTGTCAACTTCGCCGCTGGCGGTGTTGCCACTCCCGCCGATGCGGCGCTGATGATGCAGCTGGGCTGCGACGGTGTCTTTGTCGGCTCGGGTATCTTCAAGTCTGGTGATGCCAAGAAGCGCGCGAAGGCCATCGTCCAGGCCGTTACCCACTTCAAGGACGCCAAGGTTCTTGCTGAGGTTAGCGAGGGTCTGGGTGAGGCCATGGTTGGTATCAATGTGGGCAAGATGCCCGAGTCTGACAAGATGGCCGGCCGCGGCTGGTAAATTTTTTTTCTCTTCTTCGATACTGTGTTCTGAGTTTCTTCGTTCCCTTTTGGTTGGGGTTTTCTTTTGGCCCTGCAGGCCGGTTTAAAAAATCTTTATGTACATGAGCCATGAACCGTTAGCTACTGCATGACAGACAAAAATTTAGAGGAGTTTCTGATGATCAAAAAGTTACTCTAGAATGTAGAGTGGTTCTCAATTGAGAAGGTACAACCACTACCAGGCAACAGGAGAACCCGGTAACTCAATCCGGTCCGTTCATCCACATGTCAAACCCTCGGACAAGGCGGGGCAGTACTCAATTGTTCACTTTATTTAAGGTCCCTGGGACCGCAGCCTCAATTTCCATGACAATTGCCAACCCCATTCACTGACCCCGTGACACAAGCCTTAGCTAGGAAACAATAGCGTCCCAGCCAGGTGTCCAGCACGGGAACCCGGGACGTTCACCGTGGCGGCCATCTGATAGGTTCGAGGCTCCGAGCCACCGATCG
The DNA here is from genome assembly GCA_037042255.1 of Penicillium sp. PG106-07D. Taxonomy (NCBI): domain Eukaryota; kingdom Fungi; phylum Ascomycota; class Eurotiomycetes; order Eurotiales; family Aspergillaceae; genus Penicillium; species Penicillium sp. PG106-07D. Next base: position 7,470 of record JAXQJV010001394.1, read on the forward strand.
CCGACCTCTGGGGAAGCAATACCCTAAAGAGAACACATTATTAAATGTTAAGTGTTAGGTGTTAACTAAGACTATATTTGTGGTAATGGGCGGAATCGGAAGGTCATTCCAGCTGCCCCGGCGCAAATCGCGCGACTCGCATCCGTAGGGCGCGGACACCGAGGGTATCCGTTCGGGGCATGGTTGAAGTGTTCCGAAGTGAGGTTGTACTGGTATAGAGTGTTACGTAGATTACGTTTGTATCGAACACACATGTTGGATTAAGTTACGCTCCCGGTGACGGATCCGGAGGAGGGGCTCCGGTGGAGGACTGGAGGTGCATGCACTGCATGGGAGGACAGTACCCGTCATATTGCATATTACATAGGTTGTACCTATATAGGGCGTAGGGTGTAGGGCGTAGGCATTACTTGAAATACGAAAGATTCTAGTATTCTGATAATGAATGAAATCCAAGGTATGTGAGAGACATGACACTGGGATCCGCGACCCTTGACAGACGTCTCTTCACGCGCTCTACAAGTAAAGCCCAAAGATTTCTTGCATGAATCTTACTGTCCTTTGGGTTCTGTATTCCATCATCGTTCTTGATAGCTCTCATTTCCACTCGTGTCATCTAATTTTAACGAATGTTTGTTGACAAATTTATTTGTTCCAGAGCTGGAATGTACACCCCGTTTATTGACTGGACGACGATGATGACAATAATCAGGCAATTACCTATATAGCGCTGAGTAAAAATCGGTTTGAATGTAAATTCTATAATTTCAGGTTGCGCAAAAGCTATGCTGGAAATACAAGGTGCAATCTACGTCTACGCACAAGAAGTCAGAAAGCAAGCAATCTTGATATCTCTGCGGGCCCGAGGTTAGTTTTCGAGCACTTAGCGCCTGGAAGAACACATTCTCAATATCCGGTTTGGGATAAATCTCATTCAAACACTTATTCTGTAGTATATTGAAGTGAACCGAGTTGTAGAGGCTTGGTAATGGTGGAACACACACACACACACACACACACACACACACACACACACAAAGCCCAGCGGAAGGATATAGGGACGGAACTAAGACGGTGATGTTTTCTGAACTATTACACGCATAGAGGTACCTACGAGTAGATAAGTAGAACTAAATTGTCTATAATTAAGACTAATTCTGAAGATTACTATCAATATCTTCCAGCGTCTTTCTAGGTATAAAATGAGCGTTTTATACCTAACAGTGTGAAGTACATCGGAAAGACTATGTAGATCGCGGGGGAACGGATCGATCGGACCCTGGGCCGAAGCCCAGTTTTATGCGTTAAACCATCCGATCTGGCGCTCCTCCATACATGGTCCCTAGGAGTGTTGCATTCTGCACGATATTTGACTGAGCCCCAGCGAGTCGCAGTAGTCGAGTGACTATCTCAGAGCGGACAGTCATCTCATCACTCTAGCCATGTTTAACGACATCAACAAGCCTCCACCCCCGCTGCCGACCACACAGCTAACCGAACTCGAGCCGGGGCTTTCAATTCTGCTGCCATTATCACGCCGCGGCGATGGACCAGGGCTACTCGTCCTTGTCCCAGACACGGACAAGCCGCTAGCAATCGTAGACGGCGTTCCATCTCAGCTAATAAAATGGGCCGAAGAAGGATACACCGTGGTCCAGATTCAGAAGCGGGCCCTGATAGCAGGGGCGCCAGAAGCGCTCGCAAAGGCGATCCAAGCGCTGGAAAGGTGCGATAAGTGCACTCCAAAGGAGAAAATTGGTCTTGTTGGTGAGTCCCATTCTACTCTGGTAACTGTCATGTCTTGCTTGGTCTTTTCATCGCTGAACAATCCAAAGCTTACGATCCCGAGCTATGGAACTACGTGGCCCCCGCTTTAATGTCTGTGCCGACAATCGTCGGAGGCGTCGTCTACAGCCATGTATCCGACAGCTCGAGCTTGGAACCGACAGCCATTCCGGTCCTTCGACACCTGGCTGGGAAAAAGCCAGCATCAGAAGAACAGCAAGATCTGGTGAAAAGCTTCTATTATCCCAGCGCCAAGTCGCATCATTTTGCAAGCCCTTTCCAGGAACGATTTGATTATTGGGCGGAGTCCATTTCCCATACTCGGACTTTACAATTCCTCAAGCCAATCATGGATGGACCGTACTTTGATCTGGAGACCATCTGGGAAGAGCATACTTATTACGAATTTGCTGATCGTTCCGTCGAACACACAATGAGCACCATGGTGGACCAGCCATACGTGAACCATGTGCCAACAGTACGTCACTCCACTTGCATCCTTGACCATCTAGAAGCTAAATGGGATCTAGATGACCGGTGGAATTGGCCGCGAATCCTTGACAAACTTCTATCGACACAATTTCATTTTCAATAACTCGGAAGATACCGATCTGGAGCTGATTAGCCGGACACTCGGAATCGACCGAGTAGTCGATGAGTTTATCTTCAAATTTACCCACGACAAAGAACTTGATTGGCTGTAAGTACAAATACTTCATCATCTTGGTATCTGTCTCACAGCTAATCTCACGAATCTTACAGGCTCCCCGGCATTCCCCCGACAAACAAGCACGTCGAAGTCCCATTTACAGCCGTCGTGAACATTCGAGGAGACAGACTCTATCATGAGCATATCTCCTGGGACCAAGGATCCGTGCTCAGACAAGTCGGATTAATGCCACACTACTTGCCCTACCCATATGCCCTGCCCGACGGAACCCAACCAGCTGCAGGTAAGCGGTTTGAATATCGCGTTCCGGTGGCTGGAATTGAGTCGGCCGAGAAGATGAAGGATCGGAACTCGGTTGGTTCGAACGAGATGTTCCAATTCCGTCTTCGTGAAGTCCCTGAGTGATATGATAGACTTGCAACGACAAACAGTAGGCCCGAGGGCTGTCAAAATGGCCGTGGCGACCTCAACTTGGCTTGAACCGCTGGATGTGGCATCTGAAATGGTAAATTGAGTATAACTTGAGTATATCTTGAACAGTACACAGCAACTGAATAGGATGGGAATGGCGACGGCGCGCGAAAAGAGAGAAAAAAGAGGAGGAGAGGAAGAAATGGGGGGAAATGGATAGGGTAGGGGATCATAACGAAACGGGAAGGCACGATCATCGCCGTTACCCCTTTTCAATGTGCCCATCGGTTTCGCTGGGCTCATGGGACTGGGCGATCCGACAAGTGCGAATACCCTCATGCCCAGGAGAATAAAGAGATACAGTGCCATCTTTTCCCTGCATCATGCATGGGACATTGTACGCTCAGCCTCATAACCTGAGGCGTATGCCTCAAAATAAGGTGTATTAATGTCATTGAGCATGCTCACGAAGTTAAAGCACAACACATTCCAACCCGGAACGCTTGGTTCGGTCTTCATCGCCCTGTAAGTACCACCGCCCAGGGCCCTGTTGCTTCATAATACGTCGATAGCGCAGACCCCGTAAAAGTGCCAAATTTCGAGTCAGCATCTCTTCGACTGACAAGTTTTGGGACCAATGACCTTGAGGATCCTTCGCCTCGATTTCGAATCGCGCCCTCGGATCATGCAATATACCTGCGTTCGCCAACGACACAAAGGGCGCCCATGGTAGCTGAATTCTCCATCGGAGATCCTCTGGCGTTAACCCTGGCCCTAGGTCCTTCCAGCGTGTGAGAACAAGACATACATCGTTGGCTTCCACGTCTCGTAACTCCAAACTCCAAGCTGTATCGCACTGATGGCATTTCCCATGACTCGAGAGCCCGCCGATACTTTGACCCTGCTGTCGATACACTTCAAATACCGAGTCGATGATTTCACTGAACTTGTGGCTTTCCGTGAATATGGACGCCCGAGCCCGAATATGCCGGCAGATTTGGATACGAGACTGCCTAGGGAAGAGATGCGATGCACGTTGCCGATGAGTCACCGTAAGGTCCTGTATGCGTAGACAGAGGCTCGGGGGCGTTGGGCAAATTCGTGCCTCGACTGATCGAAGGCTGGTCCTTCTGCCAGGATGCAACCTTGATTTGATTTCCGACATCTGCTCCTGAGAATAGTGCCCTGAGTGCAGGCAATGTGTCGTCACCTCGGTATATAATAGCGACTCCGGTGCAACACCAAACGAAGGACCCAGGTAGAATCGCCGCATTGCAAGGTAGAGGTGTACCCAATGAAATCCGCAGCTTGAGTAGGTGGGAAATTCCAGCGAGTCAAGTAGCGAGAGGGACAAGCTCTTCTTTTTGTCCCAAGGTAAGTTATCGTAGCATTTCCTGAGTTTGAAATTCGGAGCTGGTAAGTTGACGTGTCGCCAGAGGTGCAATCGCAGGCAAGCATGGCAGAGGTAGTATTCCGGCAAACCCCGTCTGAGGCTGGTCAGCAGATCGATACGCAGAACTTCATCGGC
>JAXQJV010001426.1:0-10432 GCA_037042255.1 Penicillium sp. PG106-07D
ACCGGCTCTTTCCCTGAACCAGGCAGAGGTAGCCGAGGCCTCGCGAGTACAGAGATGGCGAGTTTAGGTTAAGCTTCTAGGTTGTCTCTGCCCGTGACAAGCCACCCACAGGGATTGTTCTGGATGTCGTGCGCGGTGTGCCAGAGTTACATGGCGCGGGACGAGTTGCATCCACCAGCGCTTGCCTACACCCAGTCTGGGCAAGTCTGGTCGAAAGGAGGTCTGGCGCGATCTTGGCGTGGGTTTAGGCGTGATTCTGCCCTTCTGGTAAGAATCTTACTTGGATCTCAGGGGCGATTTCATTCGCCGTGGGTTGAGCCTTATCTGCCCGTGGGCACGGGTGTCTTGCCCCTTTGGGCCTAGCGGACGTCGCCTGCTTTCTCTAAACTTTACTAAAGTCTAAATGGCGTGATAACCTCTAAGTCTGGGGTAAAACATGGCCTTCCCGATCCTGGATAGGTTCCAAAACTTGTCAAATTATTATTTCAATTATTGCAATTATTTTAATTCCTCTTTGGGGTTTCTCTTACTTTCTCTGATTTGTTTCCTCGTGAGATATGGCGTTCAAAAGTTATGTAAAAACGTAAAACTAACTTTCGGACCACATGGAGAGCACCGCGAGTCCTGTTGGGACGATTGTTGGTGCTGGATCAGCTGGGCACCGCGATACTTGCGACGACTATAAGATTGCCTCGTTTCCTTCCTGTCCCAGCCTCTTCTCTTTCTCTCCTCTACGTCCTCCGTTCTCCACCCCCCTCTCTCCCCGCCTCCCCCTGCTCTCATCGCAGGTTGTCTCTCACCATGGCGACTGTGACCCGCTCCAGCTCATCGGACATCCAGGAGTCTGGCCGTGCTGTGACGACCGTTGTCGACGAGAAGCTCGCCGACCCCAGTCGTCCCGAGAAGAGTCTCATCTCAGCCTCGTACAACAACCAGATCGGTGACGAGGATCCCACTGAGGAGGATCTGCACGGCCCGAATGCGCTGCGCCGAGTCTCGGCCCCGATCCCCTGGGCTGTCTACACCGTCGCCTTTGTCGAGCTGTGCGAGCGTTTCTCCTACTACGGAACTCAGGTGTTGTGTATGTTTTGGTCTAGGTCCATGACTGGGCTGAGTGAACCAGTGCTAACATTCTCATCTCTCCAGACTCCAACTTCGTGAACCACTCGCTGCCCCAGATCAATGGCCCTCCCGGCTCCAACCACTACACCGGTGCCGGTGGTGGCAGTGACCAGGGTGTCTCCGGTGCCCTGGGCCGCGGTGTTGAGACTGCTAACGGAATTAACACCTTCAACACCTTCTGGTGCTACGTGATTCCCCTGTTCAGTGCCTACATTGCCGACGAGCACTTGGGCCGTTACAAGACCATTTGCTGGTCCATTGGTATTGCCATTTTGGGACACATCATTCTCGTCCTCTCGGCCATTCCTCCTGTTATCACCAATGACACTGCGTGCTTCGCTGTCTTTATGCTCGGTGTCATCATCATGGGTCTGGGTACCGGTGGTTTCAAGCCCAACATTTCCGCCCTGGTTGTCGAGCAGATTCCCGCTGTGAATCTGAAGGTTCGCACTCTGCCCTCCGGTGAGCGTGTCGTTGTCGACCCTACCATTACCCAGAGTCGTATCTATCACTACTTCTACCTGTTCATCAACCTCGGTGCTCTGATTGGCCAGATTGGTATGGCCTACGCCGAGAAGTACGTCGGCTTCTGGTTGGCTTACCTGCTGCCCACCATCATGTTCCTCACTACGCCCTTCGTCATGTGGTGGGGCCGCAAGCGTTACCGCCAATCTCCTCCCCAGGGCTCCGTTGTTTCCAAGGCTGTGCGCGTCTTCTTCTTCGCCATGCGTGACCGCTGGCACTGGAACCCTGTCAAGTTCTGGAAGCGCACTCACGACGGCACCCTCTGGGAGGCCGCGAAGCCTTCCAACATCGCCCCTGGCTCCCGCCCCGCCTGGATGACCTTTGACGATGCCTGGGTTGATGAGGTCCGCCGTGGTTTCGCGGCCTGCGCCGTCTTCTGCTACTACCCCCTGTACTGGGTGGCCTACGGTCAACTGACCAACAATTTGACTGCCCAGGCTGGTACCATGACCCTGAATGGTGTCCCCAACGATGTGCTCAACAACCTGGACCCCTTCGCCCTGATCATCTTCATCCCGATTTGCGACGCCATCCTGTACCCCGGTCTGCGTAAGATGGGCATCCAGTTCACTGCCATCAAGAAGATTACCGTTGGTTTCCTGCTCGCTGCCCTGGCCATGGTCTGGTCCGCTGTGATCCAGTACTACATCTACCGGGACTCGCCCTGTGGCTACAACGCCAACAGCTGTGCCACCGACAACGGCACTATCATCCCGGCCCCCATCAACGTCTGGGCCCAGACCGGTGCCTACGTGCTCATCGCCCTGTCTGAGATCTTCGCTTCCATCACCTCACTCGAGTATGCCTACTCCAAGGCTCCTCGCAACATGCGTTCCCTGATCCAGGCTATCTCTCTCTTCACCAACGCCATCTCCGCCGCCATCGCCGAGGCCCTGAACCCTCTCTCCAACGACCCTCTGCTCATCTGGAACTACGGTGTGTTCGCCGTTCTCTCCGGTATTGGCGGTGTGCTGTTCATCATCCAGTTCTGGAGCCTGGACAAGGAGGAAGATGCGCTCAACAACCTGCCTGAGGGTCGTGTTGTCGCCGATGAGAAGATGAACCAGGGTCTCCTGGAGGCCGGCGAGGTTGGTCCCGTGCGGGGTTAGGTTTCTTAAGACGGACAAAATGACGTCTTTAAGGACTTGAATTGTATCTCTTTGAATTTCTTTTTTCTTGAGTTCTGGGGTCTGCTTTGCACGTCCCGCTCATGATTAATGCTGATGTTCCGATACGACGGGATGCTTTAATGATTTAATTTAATGGCATTGCTAGCTCATGTCATCCATCTAAGTGCCGCGTAATCGTATATCGTAGAATGATTTCTGATAGAAATTGACTTGCAAAACAGAGAGCCGGGACTTCCATCTGAGGTCATGGACCCTTCCTGCGCAAACTGGTGTTTAACTTACTTGTATCCAGTACAATAAAACACACTTTTCCAGTCGTCGTCTTTGTGTGCTACTATAACAGTCTTGTTTGCTTTTTCTACAACTGAAAACGCTCACCCCTTTGAGGGTATATAGAATAAAAAGCCTTCCGTATTTTGGACAGACCGGAGGCGAACCCGAAGAAGACTCTCGGCGATGGTTCTCGTTACTATCAATCTGTTTTACATGGATGAGCTCACGACCCTGCTGAATAGGTTTTCGAGATGGTGTATGCTCAGAGACTATCTATGTTCCCACAGGATCCACCAGGATCCACCCTTACTCTCTGTTCAAGTATACAGGCTATGGTTGTTGTGAAGGGCAGGCAGATAGGTGATTGGATCGTAGACCCTGGAAACCTACTAGTAGCTGGGAAACTGCCACCTGGGCATGGCAAGCCACCTCTGCCACACCTACAGGCTCTTTCCACGTGACTCTATCAATAGGAAAACCAGTCAATCCACCACCGAGCAACCCTGGGTCTAGTTGGAGAGGCAAAATCGAGTGGCCTGTCTTGAATGGTTCCAGAGAATGCGAGAGACTCGGCTATCATCAGAGACTGAGACGTGCTTGATATGGTACAGTGGAAACGTGTCTCTCCGATAATCGAATATGCAATATGCCTGTTTTACGGCCCGTTCATGGCTGATGATGCTCCTGTATGGGATTCCCTTTACCAACCCACTCAGGTCCCCTTAGTATCCAAGCTTTAGGGCTAGCTCGTTGGTTAAGTAGTCCATTGCATTTCCCTGGCTCACATCAATAGAGTATTGAAAGAAACACTTCCCAAACTAATTGTTTGACTGTGACAGATCGATGTGAAAGTATGTCTGCTCGCCGATTGGGCTAGAGTAGATGAACAACACTCGGAGATAGGACATGACTGTCTGCCTTCATTCTTGATTGCGGAGAATGTGGCTCTAACTGATCTGACCACCCGCTTTATCGTGGGGTCTCACACCACTGTTCTGACTTCACGATCCTTTGGGCCTACTCTCTGTCAAGAGAGATAGTCCTGTGAGCCAACTACTTCTCAATGGATTTCAAGCCCGATGTCAACCAAGATCAGACCCGAGCCAAAGCCTAGGCGGTTTCTGCTCGAGGTCTGGAAAGCAAATTCTGGCCATGCCCGCGATCCATCAAGTTACCCCGGTTGCCACCGACCATGATTGAAAACGAGGCTATTTTCAAAAGCGAGATACCGCGGTTCGTGTCTTACTGCGTGGGAATGGGAAACTTTCCTCACCACCCTAGGAATCTTCGGACGTACAGTTGCCTCGACATGCAGTTGGTTCTTGGTTGGTCTTTCCTTTGGTACTGTAAGTGACTGAGGCGCAGAAGCTCAGGTATGGAGGTGCTCTTGCGAATAGAAACCTTCGTCATCCAAGGGTGAATGGCAGGAGCGTGGCTCATCTTCCCTCTTTGCCAGTCGCTGATATCTGGGATCTGGTTGTTTCCTACTATGGGCCATGGAGATATGCAAATGGGGGCTTCAATGGACCCAGAGCAACCTCCACGCTTGTGGTAATATTTGATTATGCAAATCTACTTGCAGCCCCTGGTCAATCGGCTGCGATTTCCTGAGATTTCCCACACCATTAAATGAGTCATTTTCTCAGAACCAGGAAAATCTTATGGCACCCCTTTAGAGGGATTCGAACTAGCAAAGTCCTTGGTCAAGAGGATAGCTCACCCGTTAATCATGTCACCCTGTACGGGTACGCTGTCGCCGCAGAGGCAAGACTCAGCGACGTTGGTTCTACGGAGGCCATACATTGTATCTGCATACTCCAATCAGTAACATGTTAATTTTCCAAAGTTACCATGGAGCCTGGAGGGCGCCCAGTCTCCACAATTCGCGCTAAGCCCACAATTACATTCAGCCCCAGCCGAACGACCGGACCAACCGACAAGCCACAGAGACTTTGTCTACATCAAGGCAAGTCTCACGAGTTACGCCCCCAGGAAAACTAGAACAGTCAATGTCTCCATACCTGAGAAGGAATCGAGTGCATAAATGGGTCGCACTCTAGCTTGACGGATACGCAGCAAAGCCAATGACTTGGAAGGAAATTCCGCTGCCTGCTCGGGATTCGGCAGGGATGGGACTGGAGAAATATGGGGCACTTTCGGATGTGTTCGCATGCTCGAAAATGCCCCGATTGGGAAATGGCAATTCCACTAGTGTCACGGAGTACCGTTCACCCTTTGGATCTTGATGGTTTCAGCCCCATTTGTCTACTATACAGTATGTAGTCATTACATTGCACTGTCGTTCTTGGGTGGATCGACGGTTGGGGCCGCCGGGGCTGAATACTGCAACTACCGTAGAGTTAGAATCTCGGAGAGAGAAACGGTTATGGAAACCGCCAGCAGCTACCAATAGAATACGCGTACGGGGACACGACGATAGAAAGTATGGTGATAGGACTGGAAAATGGAAATCCAGCAGCCTGACCTGATCTAAATCATGCTCCCAAAAGTCCAGAACAGTAACACCCTTCCTGGCATAGGCAGGAGTTCTTAGTATCCAGCGGAATTATTATCCATTGGATTGAACACAACCAGGCCTTCTTTTGGGCGACCGTTATGTGCCCCTGATCCTTCTTGCTCTGATAATGCTTGATTGTCACCGTAGTCTACTGATAGTAAATCAATTCAATCTCAAAGGATTGTTCTAAAATTCTTACTTCTACCAAAGGGGGCCATGACGCCTCGGGCAGAGTAACACGAAGGCCACGATCCTTAGAGTCTCACCTCAGCTCAGCCCTGTAGGGACAGAACCTTACCCAAAAGCAGAGCGATCGCATCAGATTAAATCATGAGATTACAATTCATTTTCTGCCTAGCCATTGACTCGGGACTAGAATAGCCGGGAGATGCCCGCTAGCATTGCACAATACACCGCAACACCGCTAGTGATGTGCCAACCGATTTGACATCATCACTAGCTCCACCAGCTGCACATCCACTTGCTGCGCCATGATTTGCGGTTCCCAGTGAACGAGTCCGCCTGATATGAACATGCTAAGAGTGAGACTAAAGCATAAATCCATTTCAGAAGAGGGAAGGAGGAAGGAGGTCAGCTCCCACTCTCTCTGCAAGGCTTGGCTAAGCTTCCGGACTCCCCGGCCTGCATAAATAACAATCCAGGCACCCCTCGCGTCTGCCGTGGTAATCTCTGGAATCGTGAACCCTCCTGTCAATTACCTCTCTGGCTTGTGAAGAGGAGGCTGCCGATCAGAATGAAAGTCGCTCTGCTCTCCAGCATCGCGCTGGCCCTGTCTGGTACGTCGTTTACCCTCGGTCGGGTCTTGGGCCTGGACCTCTCGCCGGTCCGCAAGGTCCCGAGAACCTCGACAGGTTGCGCAGATCACAAAAAAACCGCTAACGCATTTGTTGATGCTTGAATAGGTGCCGTCGCCGCCCCGGGTGCCATTGACCCCGATGAATTCTCGCTGGCGCTGGCCGGCCGAGCTTTGCCCAATGCCCCCGATGGATACGTCCCGACCAGCGTGAGCTGCCCAGCCAGTCGCCCAACGGTGCGCAGCGCAGCCAAGCTCTCTCCAAATGAGAGCTCTTGGCTGGAGACTCGTCGCAATAAGACGCTGTCGGCGATGAAAGATTTCTTCGGCCATGTCAAGGTCGGCGATTTCGATGTGACATCATATCTGGACAAGCACGCGAGCAATTCCTCCAATCTGCCCAACATCGGTATTGCCGTCTCCGGTGGTGGTTACCGCGCATTGATGAACGGCGCCGGTGCTCTGAAGGCCTTTGATAGCCGCACGAATAATGGTTCTACCAGCGGTCACTTGGGTGGCCTGCTTCAGTCGGCGACCTATCTATCGGGTCTGAGCGGCGGTAGCTGGCTGCTGGGTTCGATCTACATCAACAACTTCACCACTATCTCGTCGCTGCAGACACAGACCCCTGGTGCTGTGTGGCAGTTTGGAAATTCCATCCTCGAGGGCCCGGATACCGGCGGTGCTCAGATTTTGGATACGGCTAGCTATTACAAGAACCTGGCTACCGCGGTGGAAGGAAAGAAGACTGCTGGCTTTGACACCTCCATCACCGATATCTGGTATGTAACCCTCCATCGCGTCTTCAATGCTTGAGGTCCAATTTGCCTAATCATGAATCTTAGGGGACGAGCCCTTTCATATCAAATGTTCAACGCAAGCGGTGGGGGGACGTAGTCATATAGTACTAGTAGTTGGTTTTCATTATTTGTGTTACAAAACACCAAGCACAAACCAAATGTCACGTGACCTATCANAAAGCATCCTAGGATCGTGATATTATGAGGTAGAGGAATGAAAAAGGAGGAAGATGAGGAGAGAAATGTATAGGAAGGTCCGAAGCTGTCAATGCATTCATTCAACATAAAGTGGACTCCTTGGCCAAAAAGAAAAGATACGACGAAAAGGTCACTGCAACTGTCAAACGCCACTTGTTGACCAACTCACAAGGCACTTTCCTATGGGTTGCCTTGGTCTGGAAGAATCTCGATCAAACGCCACGAATGCATGTAATGAAGAAGCTTGAGATGTTCCCGCCTGGACTTGATGCTCTTTACCGCCGAATGATGGGTCAGGTTCGTGACTCGGAAGACGCAGAGCTCTGCAAACAGATACTGGGCACCGTAACGGCAGTTTTTCGCCCAGTTACGCTTAGCGAGCTCAGCTTTCTCCTTGCAGGGCAGAATGATGGCTTCGATGATCTTGACACACTCCTTGAAGTTATTGGGATATGTGGGTCGTTCCTGACATTACGAGAAAGCACCGTCACGTTTGTTCATCAGTCTGCGAAAGACTTCCTAATTAGAGAGGCATCCACTGAGATATTCCCCGAGGGCTTGGACAGTGAACACTACACTATCTTCTCTCAATGTCTGAATGTTCTTTTCAAGACACTTCGACGGGACATCTTTGACCTCAAATTGCCAGGCATATCTACCAAGGATATCAGCGTGCCTAGCCCAAATCCACTGGCACCCGCTGAGTACGCATGTATCTACTGGGTGGACCATCTTGATGCTTGCAAATATGACGCAATCTACAGACTGACCTTAACGAAGAGGGAGAGAGTGGATACATTTCTGCAGCGAAAATTTCTTCATTGGCTTGAGGCTCTTAGCATATTGGATAGTCTTTCAGATGGCATACGCGCAATGAAAAGGCTGGAAGGCCTGATTATGGTATGTTGCGACCTCATTACCAACATGGAGTAGCCTACTAACATAAGGAATTTTTCCCAATAGGAGGGTTGTTGGTCAGGTGGACTCTTAGAGCGAGCCAAAGACGCCAGTAGATTCATTCGGTATCACAGAAAAGGAATTGAGAGCAGTCCTTTGCAAGTATATTGCTCTTCTATCATTTTCAGCCCCCTCAAAAGCCTCACTAGAACAGCTTTCCAGGAAGAGAGAGTCAAGTTGCTTTTGAACGATCCCATAATGGAGGAGAATTGGGGTCCCTGTCTTCAAACTCTCGAAGGACATAGTCACTCAGTCCACTCTATTGCCTGGTCGCCGAATGGAAGCCGGCTTGCATCAGGGTCAAAAGATGAGACAGTGAGGATGTGGGATCCAGCCACCGGCCAGGGTATGTCTATCTTTAAGGGGCATAGTGGTCCAGTCGAGTCGATTACCTGGTCGCCAGATGGAAGCCGGCTTGCATCAGGGTCCTTAGATAAGACAATCCGGATCTGGGATCCAGCCACTGGCCAGAGTGTGTTTACCCTCAAAGGGCATAATCATGCTGTCCATTCGATATCCTGGGCACCAGATGGAAGCCGGCTTGCATCGGGATCAGAAGATGAGACAGTGAGGATCTGGGATCCAGCTACCGGCCAGAACATGTTCACTCTCAAGGGACATAGCGGTCCAGTCGAGTCGGTTACCTGGTCGCCAGATGGAAGCCGGCTTGCATCAGGGTCCTCAGATGAGACAGTGCGGATTTGGGATCCAGCCACTGGTCAGAGTGTGTTTACCCTCGAGGGGCGTAGCGGTTCACTCTTGTCAATTACCTGGTCGCCATATGGAAGTCAACTTGCATCAGGATCAGAACTTAAGATTGTACAGATCTGGGATCTAGCTACTGATCGGAGTCTGTCCACTCTTGGAGGACATAGTGATTGGATCCAGTTGATTGCCTGGTCGCCAGATGGAAGCCGGCTTGCTTCAGGGTCCTTAGATAAGACAATCCGGATCTGGGATCCAGCCTCTGGCCAGTGTGTGTTTACCCTCGAGGGGCATAGCGATTGGATCCAGTTGATTGCCTGGTCGCCAGATGGAAGCCGACTTGCTTCAGCGTGCTCAGATGAGACAGTGCGGATCTGGGATCCGGCCACCGGCCAGAGCGTGTCTACCCTCGAGGGGCATAGCGATTGGATCCAGTTGATTGCCTGGTCGCCAGATGGAAGCCGACTCGCATCAGTGTCTCATGATCAGACAGTGCGGATCTGGGATCCGGCCACCGGCCAGAACGTGTCAAACCTTGTTACCGGCTTCGTCAGCTTGCCTCAGTTTGATCTAACCAGTTTCAATCATCTGCACACCAACGATTTTACACTTGACATAGGTTTAATACGTTTTGTGACACCTGTGCCTATCGACTGCATCTCACCACTTAAGCAAGAGGGATACAGAATAAGCGACGATCTTTCCTGGATAACCTCCAATGGACAAAAACTCTTGTGGTTGCCTCCAGATTATCGCCCACGTTATCCCTACCTTTTCGCCATATACGCAACTACATTGGCCATTGCTTGTTCATCCAATCGTGTCATATTTCTCGCGCTCCCAAAGCAAAGTCCCACCCCTAGCCTTTGTTCTGGTATGAGCACTGATCAACCCCCGCAGTTTTAAGATCGCCAAGAAATAAACACCTTCAAGGGGCCGCAGGGAGGCAGGTCACATGTATTCCTAATACACCAGCATCCCCCGGGCCTTGTAATCAAGAAAAGTTTTACGCACTCACTGAGCAGAGGGATGAGCAGTAAGTGAAGACGGCAATGTAATTGCAGGGGTGACTACTCAAATGCCTATGTTGTTAGTTTCATTTGCATGTCAGTTCAGTTAGTCCTAAGACACCAGAAAGCCTATACTGAATAATACAATGACTATTTTTATTCGTTCATTTCCAGTGGTAATAGGAATACCGCTAGATACTGGATCGGGGTTAATTTAATTATAATTGGTAGTGAGTGTTATTCAAGATAGAGTGTTACGAAGTGGACGATGTGGATGATGACTAAATCAGGAAGGCGGTGAGAATGATTCTGCCAAAGGTATTTAGACTGCTTCTTTCCCTCGACCGCCACTCTTTTCCCTTTTCTTTCCTTAGCTTTAG
>JAXQJV010001432.1:0-45153 GCA_037042255.1 Penicillium sp. PG106-07D
AATGGTCAGACTCTCCATGGTCGAAGTTTGATATACTCGATCTCTCTGAGCGCGTCGATCCCATTAAATACTTGTGGAGAGAGCGTACATAGAGTAGCCGGTGACTACTCCGAGAAGTTTGCCGCTTCCTAGGGATGCCGGAATTCCGCACAAAGCACCTTTCTAAGGCGGCACAGAAGCACGCTGCTCAGAAACTGCATGTGCCTAGGGCCAAGCCGCCAAACAATGATTTGGGCAGTTAAATTTTCGATACTAGAACTATCATAGCCTAGTACTGTAAATCACCTATAGTAGGTACTACGTCCTGAACAACAAGGGTATATCCATCCCTCCGAATATACGCAGTACGTTCGACATACGTTCGATATTATATATCCGATGGTCGGAGTCATGTCGGAGTTCCGAGCTTGTACCCGATTTGGTAGCGCTAGGATCCATGAAGGCGCTCCGTGGCGATCGGAGTCCAGTTCGATAGGATGTCTACCGAGATAAAAATGTGAAAAAAAAATTAATATAAAAAAGAAAAAAAAAGAGAATTTTAAAAAGTAATCCCTTATCAAGAACCGTCCGAATATGCCTTTGTGAGAAATATGGTGTGACTGCCAACGCTGCCCCTCAGGCCAATGGACGTCTTACCTCATATGGCGACTACACCATTACTTCTAGCTAGAGTGTTGTTACAGGTCAATCGAAAGGAGATCAATTCGGTACCAAGGACGAAAGCATCAAGACTGGGGAATGAAGGAAAAAAATCTATCTGGTAGGGGAAGATGTTCATAAACCCAAACATCCCAATCCGGCCATGTTTGCTCCCGACACCAGTCTTGATATCAAACCGACCAACTCATCAACCATCGTTCCAATCCTATCGTCTTCAATCGTCTTACGCGTAACAAGTGGCCAATTCGCTGCCGGCAATACCCGACACTACCCTGTGTGTTATCAACGACAAGACTCGCCAGATTAACTAGCCCGCCTACACTGACAAGCAGCTTGCTGGCGGCAATATCGTCATGCCTGACCAGAGCTATAACCCCGCTGCTCTCCATGATAAAATTAATCACAAACTCTCACGGGATAGCAAGATCCGAAGACCCACCGAGAATCTTCGGCTGTGGCGTCCACTTTGAGCTTAGTAAACTATATAAATGTTAAGTGCACATAAATAATGAATCTAATAAGGACAGTCCACTACGGCAACATATATGCAATTAATCAGATGCAATTCTCTAAGCATCTCGAGTACCCTCCTAGGGTCACCTATCTTCTATAACCTAGAACGTGGCAAGGTTTTAAGATAGAAAAACAGACAGCCGCATTGGGCCCCTCCTTTCTAACCCATCAGCTTCATTAGCATAACCTTTTGATGTACAAAGCATAGGACATACATTTCTGTCTCCAACACCCTCAGGACGGCTAACACCCATGGATATGTGCACAAACCGCGAAGAGCATCATTCCAAACTCATCTGTCCCTTGCAACCATCGCTCAATGCGCTTTCTTTTTGCCTCCGACCCCGTCTCCGGCGACTGCCATAGCTCCGAAATCTGCAGCAGTCCATCTTCCCACTTCGAGAGGTAGCGATTGTACTCCTTTGTCCAAGAAAGACGGTCAGATGCCTCCCACAATACCTTGCTCTCTGGAGCGAGTGCATTGCTCAACTCTTTGGATAAAAAATTCGGGATACCCTTGTCGAAATTGTACACATTCGTGAAGAGATACATCGTGAGTAAAGTACGTCGCTTGGACGAGGCAATAATCCAAGATTCCCAAGTTGGGGCCATGTGTGACAGCTCCGCTTTGCAGGTAAAACCTGCCTTTGCGGTGCGAAAGGCCAAGTTTTGTATGGTTATCAAACTCGAGTCATCGACTAGAGACGTATTACCGATCGGGAAGAAGTAGGCTGTTATTAAATAGATGAGATACGCCTGGAAAGCGCATAGAATTTCGAGATCACCTATCGCATCCTGATCTGTGGTCAGTAACACGTTTTCGAAGGGACAATAAAACAATAGAAAACATAACATACCCCACGAGATATTGTCTCCATCTCCTGTTTGACGGTACTTAATATCATCCCCTCGCTTCCGGCGACTCTGTTCATCCACATACGCACCAGAGAAATACAATTGGCCATCGTTCCAGGCATCGGTTTATTGCTGAGTTGCAGTGGATGAATAAACGGCGGAAGGTCATTATCCTCAATTAGACGGCCGGGATATGAACGAAGCACGCAGGTAACAAATTGGACAGTGAAGAGGCTGAACAGCTTAGGCACCTCTCCCGGGGCGGAAAATAGGTAAGTGCGCAACCAGCGATCTCGGATCTCTTCTGCGTCTGTCATTGGCAAAAGATCAAGATTGTCAAAGTCCAAGCCAGTGTCCACTGTGGGCGTTGCTTCAGGCTCAGGACCAATAGGTAGTATCTCGGATGCCTGGCCAGAGACGGGGCTTAGGAATTCTGCAGTGGCAAAGGCCGTAGAACCGGGGTTCCCCGTAAGGACTGGCTGAAAGCTGAGGCTCTCATCAAGGGAGCTTCTGTTACCCAACGTCGCGGGGTCACCTTGACCCAGACCATCCGAGCAGACCGAGCCCCAAAAATACCGACATTGCTTACCACGTGCTCGGCACCGCGAGCAGCTCGGCTTCTCAAGGTCGCACCGAACCTTGGCGGTCGTACAACCCTGGCAAGCTTTTTTGCGCGGCTGAGGCTGCTTTCTGTTCTTCATCACCGACTTCAGATTTGCGATGCCATTAATATTGGCGGAGACCCTTGGGATAATGAAAATAGATAGATGGGGTTGGTAGGGTAGGTTGGTACCCCGCGTGCCCGTCAGTGCCCATGGAACTCCGAGACCGAGCATGGAATTCCGAACTACCCCAAGCGACCCACATGCAGTTCACCGCCCTAGCTCTGTCGGCAATATCAAGTCAGCGGTGAGCGGGAGGGAGGTAGATCTTGCCAGGAAAATGGATATGGGCATTGCCGCCTTGTACTGTAACTGGTTTCGAAAACCACTGTAACACTGTAACACTGGTGTTCACTGTTTAGTGTCTACAGCCCGGGCCGCAGCCCTACGGCCCTACAGCGGGACCGCTGGCCCGCTAACAAGGCAGACGACAGACTTACTACATACACGGATGCAATCGATGATCGATTGGACCCTAGTTTTCCTCCTCTCTTTCGCACCACCGCGCTTTTTGCAGAAGATAACTGGGTACCAACCATACTGGGCAGCTCAGCTCCACATAACGGACGGGTATGGTCTGCTCCATCGGTGGATACCCTGTCTACTACGACGTGCACGTCTTAATCAAAGTTCGCTTGCTCGCGGAAGATGATGTCGGGATTTGCTCGATAAAGTGTTGCTTCGACCCGGGCGGATTCCAAGGTCTCTATGCTCACCAAGCGGGTTTCATGCGGTGTAAACGGGAGAAAAGCCGGTCTGCTGGCCGGCCGGGCGTGCCGTAGATGGAGTGCTTTCCCTGATTACATGGGTCATTGGAGGGCAGAGATGCAGTTGAGGCAGTGTGAGCGGGTGGCAGTGACCCATGGTGACAGAGGGCGGCCTGATTACAAAAGCGGAGGATGGCGCGGCGAGGGCTTGCGAGAAAGATGGCATTGGGGGTGCCTCATACTGTTCACGACGACTGGGGAAGATGCCAGAGAGCAGAGGTCTAGCGACGACGATCGACATGACGGAACAGATGAAGGCCCGGACGGATACCAATACAAGCCTGATGGTCTCACGAAGCAATCCTTTAGTATTACCACCCCGACTGGCCAGCATCTCCACCTGATCAGCTTATTACTTTCGTAACCTCGTTCTCACCCAGCTGCTGCCAACCTTCAACAGCGACCACTGACCCGGCCCTCCGTCACGTTTGACCACAGAAAGGGCTGTACACGCCGTCGTTTGTTGGCGACGAGGTCGCTGACCCGAAATGATTCACACCGCAGGGCGAGAACAAGCTGCGTCCAGCGTGGGCCGCGTTAGAGGCGGAATGGACGAAGGATTGAAGATCATAGGGGGGAAAAGACTCAATAGCAAGAGGATCTAACTCCACCAAGAAATGATAAGCGTCAGCAAGATGGAGCAGTGTCGAAGAAGAGAAATGACTTAATCAGAATCAATTCCCCACAGTCACAAACTTGGTCAGATTCGTGTGTGATCTGGAAGGAAAATGCTCGCTATTTTGTCAGACTTTAACTAAGAAGTTTCAGTCTCAGGAACCCGACCTGTCGGGGGAGCCATGTCCTTCTTTCAGACCAACGAAGGAAGTGACTGAACGGTTCAAAATCCCATACTGCGTCAGGGGAGTTTGTGGAGCGCTCTGTGAATGAGACTGCGGCGCAGCCGAGTAGTGTGGCTTGCTGCACTATCGTAGCTGGATTGTCCGCGGTATGGCAGCATGCCGTGTAGGTTGCTGCCAGGAGGTGTGGTCGCTGGTGTCGCCCGCATCGAGCGCTGGTTGCTAAAGGCGGCGTCGATGGACAAGGGCAGAGTTTTCGAATAGGTGCAGCTTGCTCATCAAGTGCCCATTGGGAGGTGTATTCTTCAAGCTGTATCACACCAATCTACTCTTCCTCGTCCATCTGCTCCTCAACTGGAGGATTCTGTTTACAACAAGTCAGCAGGCTAGCAACACAGACTGGACGATGAGATGGTTTGCATCTCCAACAGAACTCACAGCCGGACTCCTTTTGGCACCAACCTCACCTCTCAAGTCAGGGGAGCTGAGCCATCTTCCTCCACTTTCTCCATCGAGACACGGAATCCTCGACGCATCGGCTTTGGTTTTGACAAACTCAGGATTTTGTGATCAGAGTACAATCCGACCGTGCTCGACTGTACCTGTAGGGGGCAAACATTCCTAAAGAAGTAAGTCTGTATGCTAATGGGGAAGGAGCTCAGTCCGCAGCCCCCATCTTGAACAGCTCAAATTGGAAGCATTGTGAAGAAAAATACTCACTACACGGTAGGTTGGAAATCTACAATGACTACAATGAGTAAAATGGGAAGTAAATGTCCGGATGTCTAACATTCAATACAAAAGAATTCAAGCTGCAACCATACAATGTAAGGCTGGGGTCTACTTGCGGACGGTCTCCATGCAGTCATGTATAACAGAAATTCAAGGACCACATCATGACAAGTCTAAGATTCAATCAGAATGAAGATGAGATCAAAATCCAAAGAAGATCTGTCTTGAAATTGTTTTGTTTGATGTGGGTGCTTGGTGTGAATGCTTTGAGAATATGATTGGATGTTCTGAACTATACAAGTGGAATATATCTTGGTATCCATGAACATTGTCCATAACCACCACCGAATTAATTGGAATTTTTTGCGCTGGTCGGAGGATCATGCAGATGACAATAAAAACCTCACCACCCGATTAAATCACCAGAAATCACAGGATGGTGGGTGGAAGGGGACGGGAATAGCCTCCAGGACGTAGTTGCTGTGTCGTTGACATTGCCTGCCCAAGGAATGGGCCAAAGCGCTGCAGCCCTGCGCCGTGGCCCACCTGGCACTATTATGGTGGACGCCCGCAGACAGCCATCGCAGCGGATGATCGACCGGCCTCTGCTTACCAATTTTGGGACGAAATCCATCGTTTTCATTCTAAAGTCCCCCAATATTCGTAACCAACGGGTGAGTGGCGTAGTGGTAAAGTGCTCTTACCATTGCTGCATAAAGCGAGCCCGCGTTCGATTCCACGATGGGGGGCACTCCCCGGTCTCGAGGTCCTTGACCTGGAAAACTCCTGTATCGCACATGTGGGTTTTATAACCTGTTCCTCCAGATGGGGCCATAAGGTGAATTTTTTGTCAAAATGCCAATTGGAGTTCCAGTCCAAGTAACCTGGCCATTGTATTTTGTGGTTTTCATATTTTGAAAGCGTTTTGAGCACTCCGAAAGGCAATTGAGGCCGATTGAATTTGATGGCGTCGTCGACGACAAGGTCATGGCGTTGACAGCCGAAAAGACAATTTCGGCAAAAGCAGCACAATCAAGAGAGGGAAAATTATTCTGAAGAGCGGGGGTGATACAGATACATTAGATCTAATCTGATTATCATTTTGATATCATCTGCAGCCTTGTGGGCCCCGTCATGGCGCAATGAAGATAGCGGGTTGGTCGATCTAATGGCATGTGATGCACGATAAGCGCCCACGACCCACTCAGGGATCAGAACGACTTCACATTTGACTGCCACATAAATTAGCCATTTTTCAACCAGCAGAGAGAGTTTTAAGTATCACAAATCAGAATTGGCTTGTTGTTGTGCCTATCCTCACGTCGACTGCGGCGAAAATTCCGGGTGGCAAAAAGTAAACAAATGACATTCGCGTCAAAAGCCGCACCACCAGAGTGGGGTAAATTATGCTGAAGAATGGAATCGACTGGCAAGAGCCTGACTTGCATTTTGATTGACATTCATGCGATTTGACGGCCATTTAGATATTCAATTGGGACCTTGGACATATTGGTCTGTATGAGACTCCAAGGGCTACCGGAAAATTTGACCGTCACGACCTCAAATGAAGTAGGAGGATCTCCAAAAGAGCAGAAAGGTCGTTCAAGATCCGGCAATTGCAGGGGATGAAAGTTTCATCAAAAATAACTAACTGTGTGAGGTGGGTCATATCATTGTCTGAATTGCTTCCATACCATGTTCGACCCCATCATGTCGAGAATTATGCATCAGAGGCTGCCAGGGGCGCAACCGACGAGAAACCGACCATTCAAGTAGCGGATTGAAAAAAAGAATAAAAATTTCTCAATAAGATGTAGGCCTTTTTGAAAGATTTGAAACAAAATTCGAATTTAGGCACGCCCATTCTGGCGAAGGGTTGAGTTGTTAGCACGGGCGTGGCTGCGGACGGGATGGACACTGTCAATGCTGGACCGTTTCTGTACCAAAATGTTTGTAAATACAATTTCTTTGCTCATCTGCCTATAAACTTCAATTATCAACAAAAATTTGCATATCCTTGTACAGGGAGTAAATCAAGGGCCGCCCGCCAAACGAAGGTCTCCAGACTTGACCCCAACGGCCAAAATTGGGTTCACCAATATAGCATTCCTGGCCAAAAACATTCGTACATAAATGCAGGGATGTCGAGAGTAATTTAATGGTCTTGACATGGCACGAAAAGGCTCATTATTTCTCTGTCGCGTCTCCCTCCTCAGGGAGATGCCCGGCAAATTGGTAGAAACTTGGCATAGGGTCCAACTTTTGGCGAAGGATCCAGACACGGAAGTGCCAGATAGCATTCTTGATCTGGTAAGAGGCATGCTTTGTGGTCGATACCGAAAAGACTTGATCTAATTCTTCCAGAGTGAGGGCTGCGCGAGGAACCTGATTAGTACTCCATTGTCAAGGGACACGCAATGAGAATACTCACCCTTGGTTTCCGGGACAAAGAGCAACACTAAGAACCAGCCAATGACACACCAAGCTGCATACCAGCCGAATGCGCCTTGCGGCTTAAAGGCTGCCAGGAGATGGGGCCAGGTGAATGACAAGATAAAGTTAAAGCACCAGGTCGTAGCCGTCGCCCACGACATGCCCACTTCTCGAACATGCAGCGGGAATGCCTCGGCTGAGTAGGTGAACGGCACTGGGCCTTCACCAGGAGAGTAAAAGACCTC
This sequence comes from Penicillium sp. PG106-07D, assembly GCA_037042255.1. Taxonomy (NCBI): domain Eukaryota; kingdom Fungi; phylum Ascomycota; class Eurotiomycetes; order Eurotiales; family Aspergillaceae; genus Penicillium; species Penicillium sp. PG106-07D. The sequence continues at coordinate 7,665 of JAXQJV010001432.1, forward strand.
AAACAGATACATACCCGTCGTGACCATCGCCACTCGCGCCTTGCTGGAGGGGTTATCGGCCTGGATCCAGAAGGAAAAACCTGACCAAAGGAGGAAAATGGCCAGGAAGGGGAATGTGAACAGCAACAGATTGCGACGGCCCCAGGTATCGATTGTGAAAAACGCTGGCAGAGCAAAAACCCAGTTGAGAATGCCGGTTCCCATAGATGCGAGCAAGGCTGATGAGAGACCGTAGCCAGAATCCTGGAAGATGGTGGTCGAGTAGTAGGCAATGACATTGACACCACAGAACTGTTGCATGAACATGACAATCCACGATGCCAGAGTTGCTCGACGGTTTCGAGGAATTGAGAAAAGCTCAAAGAACATGGTGAAGAAGTTCTTGCCCTTATTGATCTCTCGCTCCAACTGCACACCTACATAAGCGTAGTATAGATCTCTCGCAGCCTGCAGCTCTGAAGGTCGAAGAATCTTGAAGTTCGTATAGGCCTTCTCAATCTTGCCATGCTCAATCAGCCATCTGGGCGACTCGGGGCAGAAATAGACTTGGGCGCAGACTATCAGCGGCAAAACCACTGTCGAACCCAGCATGAGCCGCCAGCCCAGATCGTTTCCGACGTTCATGAATGCCACACCCATCAGGTTTCCTAGCATAATTCCAAACGCGGTCCAGCATTGCCATTGCATGACCAATGCGCCTCGAATGGGGGCTGGAGCGCATTCGGCACAGTAGACAGGGACGGTGGAAGACTTGGATCCAATACCGAGACCGAGGACGAATCTGGCTAGGAAAAGGTTCACCCACGAATTGCAAACTGCTTCCCATACAGATGCAACCGCCGCAATGAAGCAAGAGATGAAGATAGTTCCGCGACGAGCCAAGTAACGATTGAGTGGCTCCGTGAGCCAGCAGCCGAGAACCGCGCAAGCCAGATATGGGGCGCCGACCACGAGACCAGTCAGGTTGTTGTTGCCTTTGATACCGAGTTTCTGGAATACCAATCAGTAGCTGAGCATCAGGAGGATCACATTATGTGTTACCTACCACCAAGTAGAAAGCCTGTGCGCCATTGTTGACGGTCTCATCCATACCCTGGACGGCGGCTGCCATTGAGCACATAACTGCATAAGGAAGATATCATTAGCATCATTTTGGTACAGGCAGCTAACAATAGGCAGGTTGGGTGGGATATAAGACACTTACTCGCAAGCCAATAGAGCCTCCATGGCTGGCTCCATTTGTGGGTCTTTTCTCGAATGAGTGTCTCTTTCTCGAATTCACTCAGTTCCGGCAATGTTGTCGCTCCCTCAGGATCCTGCGAGACAAGAGCACCCTTCTGGAAAGTCTCCAGGTCGTCCATCAAGTTGAATTGAAGACAGAACTCCTGAACGTCTTTCATCAGTCTATCCCGAGGGATCCCTGCAAGTGGGTTTTCAAAGACAGCATTGAGATGACTGCGATCTACGCGACCTTCGACGTCGGGGATATGGGCTGTCTCCGGCATCTCTTTGCCCCCAGAGCTCGACATGCTCTCCGTTCTCTTTTCTTTCGAGCCGTTGGTCTCGTTGACCGGCTCTGGAAATTCATTCTCCTTCATGGTGGCCGTAGATGCCAAAAGCTGGCGAGCTCTGATTAGTAAATCTTCTTTCAAGCCCAAGGCCCAAGAGCTAGCCTGAGTGGTAAATGCAAGTGCAAAGTGAGGCAGGGCTTCGTGGAGAGGGGAGAAGTGGGTCTTGGGAGCGGAGGTTCTCTTATATGCAGAGGCTTGTCAGTCTCCCTCCCCCTGCTTCTCCTCGACCACTTCACTCTCATTCCCCATACTCCAGACCATTGCACTAAAGAGGAGCTGACATCTTACACGATCCACTCAGACTTGGCCTTGCAACAATGATACTTTCATTTCCTTCCACTTACTGGGGAATTTCCTTGGGTCAAGGTCTGTCAATGGACACACCAATTTACCATATCCACATATGCCGCGACTGACATGACCCAAGCGGCGTCTTTTCCCTGTCGCTCGCTGGGACGATTGAGCCAGTGAACTGTCATCGAGTAAATCGGGAGGCCATAGCAACAGCACCGAGCCACGGATGCGACCAGTCAGGCGAGCCAAAGGGGGTGTTTCTGCCCCTCCTTCGACTCACGAGCCCCAGAGTATGTATCCATCGATCATCGTCATCGGGTACATCTCAATGCGGAGAATATGGGGGTGGAGTCTGATGGAGTGATGGATCCTCCCGGGGGTGGGTCACCATGCGAATGGACGCCAATGAGACTGACTGCCGCAAGTTTGGGTGGCGCATGTTGCATCAACTTGAAACAAGGAAGATGATGATATCGGTCTATTGAGATAAGCAATCTTTTCGAAGCATTACGAAGCAGCTCGTGTGGAAGTCCGCAAAACGGTCATCGCTGGACAGACCAATCAGGCATGATTGCGATCTCCAATGACGTCACACACGTCCAGCAGCCACCGGCACTCAGCCCATGCGGGGGTCTCCAGTACATCGCAACCCGGCACGGCATTGGATACCAGCCTGAGAGAGTTTAATTAGAACTGGTTTCTTGAACATTCTCTCGTTACTACTCGGAGGCGGCAGGCGTAGTGGTTATTGGTAGTTAAGTGTATTCTTTCAGCTCCTTACGATTTCGTCGGAAAGAGATCATGTATCCGGAAGGATTTGGTCAAACTAGAGGGGAAGTTCCCGAAAACTACGTCCAAAAAAGGACTTCGTGGCAGCACAGTAGCGCAGACTGTATCTCTATGAGGGAGCCGGCATGGTAAAAAAATCAGCCCTGGTCAGGTTTCTTTGTTCCAGAAGCCACCGACGAAGTAGCCGATGGCCACGCTGTCATATCAACCATTTAGCAGCAGTGTGCCGTGGAGAGCCGCCCCAAATTCCCCGAAGAATTCACTCGTAAGCGACGCCAGTGGCTGACGGGATCTTCTGAACCGACAAGCCTTCCACAAAACCCACTCGGCCTTGGCCAACGTTAATTGCACTCCCCGTTTAGCTTCTCACCTACCTCACGCGACTCCAGACTTTGACCACCAATGACCGGGCTGAATATACTTGGTTTCTGGTAGGCACTCTGCTTGTGCACTTTATCTCCAAGATAGACACACGGTCGGGTCAGCACAGCACGTGCGGTTGACTATGGTCCTTGCGAGCAGCCGGTTCATTTCAAGAACAAAGACCTCGCATGCAGGAGGTGCTATGACAATATAATTTGCCCTCCGATGTGCTGGGATACCGAAGTCTAGAATAAGAGCAGATAGTGGGAATCTAATGGAAGGGTTCATTTCCGTGCCCTGACAGAACACATCCCGATTTGGTCCAGGATGCCGGTATTCGGATGCCTCACTAAACAATCAGGTAAACATGGGAAATGACAGATACCTTTATCAGATATTGATCGCTTTATCAAGCCCCTGCTATCATATGCTACTTGTCTATCACAACCAGCTGTGTCTCAACAACCTAGTAGGCAGACCAGATAGGCTATACAGCTAATCTTTAGCTAATGTAGGCCACGGCGAGTTTGCCTGGGTTCTGCGGGCAGCCTTCCCAAGTCAACGCCAACAGGCAATCAATGCATCTGATGAATGAACTTTCCCCTCCCATCTTGGTTGCAGACTTTAGGCACACAGCCCACAGGCAGCGATCATTGACTACTTCCTTGCCTGGAACAGGACAGATGGAAGGAACAGCAGAAAGTTATATAAACGCCTATGATCAAGTCGAATTTCGCCTTCTTAACGGTCCTCCCAACAGTGACATCTCTTCGCATCCACCATCACCAACCACTACCTTTCTTCCATCACCTTCATTACCCCCACCACCACCACCACGATGCACTTCATCGTTCCCGTCATCGTGTTTGTCGCCGCCAACATCTGGGGATACTTCAGCAGCATCCCCTTCACCAACATCAACCGCGACCACTCCTGGTGGGACCGCGCCATCGGAGGAGTCCAACTGGCGAGCACGGTCTACACGCTCGACCAGATCCCTCACCTCCTCGACGAAGAAGCCGTCACACACCACCTCCTCAAAGAGTATCTAGGTGGCTGGAATACCACCGTGGTGTCCAATGCGAAGTCAGCCCCGACGCTCAGTGCAGGTCACAGACCGTCGACTGTTCCGTCGACCATTCCATCAAGCTTCTTGCGTCCCTCGCCTTCCCCCTCGACAAACAAGTCCACCAACGTTCCCCCTCGACCCCACCCAGACATGCCACAACACCCACCAACAGACAGCCTGGCCCAGATCTTGCTGTTCGTGATCTTCGCCCTGGTCGTCTGGATCATGGTCAAGCAAAATGACCAGACCAGACGACTGACCATCCTCACCGATGATCTCGGAACCATGCAGCGTTCCCAGGAGACTCTCTGGAATGGCATCGTCCAAAACCACACCGACCTCGGCATCCTGGTGACGATTGCGCAGGAGATGCGCATGCCGGTCAAGGAGGCCGCGGTCGTGGTCGAGGAGGTGGAGCCCCACGAACAGTCCCCCGACAGTGAAGGGAGCACTTCGTCCTCCGATGCAAGCAGTGCAGCGGTTGCCCAGACCCTGCAAGATGTGATGGCTAGCCTGGACACGCTGCGCCAGACCATCGACCGGAGCACGGATGTGTGGGAGGGATTGTCCGAGAGGTTGGAGCTCTTCCAGACCGGGTCGCAAGATACCCAGCCAACTGAATCCAGTGGCGACGACCCGAATGGAGCCCCCGAGGAGGGTCTGGTGCAGGAGGGGTGAAAAGGAGGTTGTGGGGTGTTCCGTGTTTTGTGTTCGAGTTGAGAGGTGAGGTTTCGAGAGTGAAGCCGCGGCTGGCCCGAGGTTCTCATTTTCGTTTGATTTTTCGCAGATCTATGAGGTGTGACAGAAGAGATTATACAATCCATTTTAACTTCAGAGTGATTGAGAAGAAAGAGCTCAAATGAATTGGGTATCATAAGTAGTATGTTCGATGATCATCATGCGGGTTGTCCGTTAAGGTACTTTCGACACGCTGCTTTTAGCATCTCAATACGCCGTTGAGTATGAATGAAAACTTCCCGGTACATATCCAGACTCTGCTGCACTACCTCCTGGCGAGTTTTAGAACCTGCGCAAATCTCCAGCATTCGCAGTTCCATTCCCTTACGTAGGAACGGCTTGCTGAGAGAGATGCTGTTTGGAAGACCCGCCACGACATTATCATACCCTTCCACGAGTGCAATGCCTAGCTGCGTCGGGATCAGCTCCTCTATCCTGTTCCTGCCGGTACCACGCTTGTTGACCACGACGTATTCCCGTTCCTTGATTTTGGCGATGTGCTCTGCCATTGTCGCGTCGGTGCCAATGCCATTGGCATCCATGAGGCCAATGAGCTCGGGTTCTGTCAAGTAACTCGGGGCCGTGGTTTTACCCTCCGAAATGTTGGCTTCTGTCGGCTCGAATAGTTCCCCTCTCTCAAAATTCGGAAGTTGCTGACTGCTTTCCCATTTGTCGTAGACATAGACATCGAGATAGTTTCTCTCTAGTACAATGAGACCACTGGCGTGGAAGAACTCTTCTCCGTATTGGATCTCAATGTCAGTCCCCTGGCCTTTGGCGTCATCCGAGCAGCAGGCGAGGAATCGGCGGACCACAAACTCGTAGACCTTCTTTTCGTTTTCATTTAATTGGTTTGGTGATACCCAGGAGACTGGATGGATGGGCGGATGGGCTTTGTCATTGTGACGGCCAGATCGAGGTGTTCGGAACTTGCCATCAACCAGGCTAGGAGCAAGCATTAGCCATGATAACATGGATGGAATTCAAATCGGCCAACTTACTCTTTGGCATATTGGCCCCATCGGTCATCTGGATACTGTTTCTCAACAAGTTTCTTCAGATCAATAGCCTTGTCGAATTGGTCGGTCTCGGTACGGGGATAACTGATGAATCCCTTCGTATAAAGCGCCTCGGCGACCTTCATGATGGTCTGACTGTCCAGGCGAAGGAATCGACTACCCATCATCTGGAGATCCACCGTGGTCAAAGGAAGAGGTCGCCATTTGCTTTTCGGTTTCTGGGTTACTTTTGTAACCTTTGCCTGCTTTGCCATGAGGCAACGTTCGAGCATCATGATGACAGCTGCGCGATCAAAGAGATGAACACGTTTCCAGAGGAAATTGACCTTCTTGCCTTCTCGCTGAAGCATGACCTTGATGCTCCAGAATGTCTCTGGTTTGAAATTCCGCACTCTGAGATATCGGTCGACCACGAAGCCCAAGGTGGGAAACTGGCATGATCCTAAAAGCTGATTAGAGAGGCCTTGTCTCATGCAATCCTGACCCACGTACCGTAGCTGATGACCTTGTCTTTCAACATGGCCGATACGGCCTGAAGCTGCAGAGTCTGCAAACGGGTAAAGGCAGCGCCGATTCGCAGATCGAGCTCAATTCTAGCGGCGACCGCATTTGCCTGGAATTCGTCTAGCTCAACTGGCGTTCGAGCCGCTTGAAGAACATGGCTAGCAATCAAAAAGTGGCTGAATCAGTAATTTGTTGTTGAATTCATCCTTGACCCCGACTTACGCTCTTTCGGTGTTGCTGAACCTGGCCCGCTTGACTTCAATTCGGGGATTGCCGGCCTTTGCTTGATTGCGAACTTCGCTGCCAATATGCTCGCCTTCTCGATCACAATCGGTCCAGATAAACAGTGCTTTGCTGTACCTGGCCTGATTCTTAATGTTCTCCGCTATGGGTTTTTTGTCCTGCTGAAAATTAGACGGTCGTCGAGCAGTTCGGAGATGCAACAAATTCGAACCTTGTCAACGTCTTCGAGAACTGGAGCCTCGAATAATGCACCCGGTGGGCAAGACATCCAGCCCTTGTACTGGCGATCGAAATCCAGACCAGTGAGATGACCGAGCACGCTAGTCATCGTCACCGAGCAATTTCCCCATGAGCCACCAAAATTGAAGTCGAACTCATAGTTCTTGACATATTGATTGCCTCGGATTTCATGCTATGCCCTTCATCAGCAAAAACGTTACTCACCGAGGGTGTCTGGTTTCACTTACAGTCTGAAAAGAGCCGCCTGACATGTGCGTGGCCACGGCGCGGGCAATTGCAGGCTTCTCTGCCACGCAGAGAATCTTGCGGGCCATGGCAAACGCACCGTGCTGCGATCAGACGGAGTCTCAGCGACGAAGGGGAGATATTCTTCCCAAACGAGGAAGAGTGAGCTGCTCTGGGACGCGAATTGATGCCTGAGGTGTTTCATAAATGCCCGGAGACTCGAATGACGCGTGGTCCTGCCTGAGGCCGATAAATCGTGAGCGCCTTACCCGATGAGGTAACATAAACATCGCCTCCGGCAACTCGAGGAACTCTGGCCCAGCCCAACTCTCCAGCTCCCTCTACCTTGTTCACGTATACCCTCACTCTTTGTTTTGAGTCTGGGAACTATGGCTTCCCTTCCACTGCCCCGTGTTGAGTCTCTGGCGGAATGCGCCTCCTTCAAACTTACGGTTCTGCCCTTCTTGGCCCAGCTGCAATGGCTCCCCGCCAGCTTGCGCGAAGCTGGTTCGAATCTCGATAGCTTAAAGGAGGTCTACCTGGCCACCAACCCCTTGGTCTCCGCGTTTGCGCTGTGCTCGGTCTTGGCTGCAATTTTCTTCCTGGCCGCCGAGATCAACCGCAACTTTTCGCAAGTGGATCGCTTTTGGAGCATCCTGCCTGCTGTTTATAATGTGCACTTCGCCGCTTGGGCGCGCTTGGCTGGTATTCGTACTCAAACTTTGGACACGATCGCCGTAATAAGCGTCATTTGGAGCGTAAGCGCATTTTCCCCAGTCCGACGCGATCTCCAGATTACTGATTTTCAACGCTACGAATAGATTCGCCTGACCTTCAACTATTGGCGCAAGGGAGGCTACTCGATTGGTTCCGAGGACTACCGCTGGCAGATTGTGCGCAACAAAGTGAATAACACCTTTCTCTTCACGATCTTCAACTTCACCTTCATCGCCGCAACTCAGTCAGTGTTGCTCCTGCTTATCACCGCTCCAACCTACGCGTTTGTGGTCGCCGCGTACAACCAGAGCACCGAGGTCTTCGGTCTTCCCGACCTCGCCTTCTCCCGCGGTGCGCTCTTCTTGATCATCATTGAGTACTTTGCCGATCAGCAGCAGTGGAACTTCCAGAGAGCGAAGCACGAGTACCAGACGAACGCGCGCATCCCCGAGCCATTTAAGGACCAGTACACGCCTGAGGATCTGGAGCGCGGCTTCGTGGTCAGCGGTCTCTGGTCGTGGTCGCGCCATCCTAACTTTGTCGCTGAGCAGGCTGTGTGGTTAACCATGTACCTCTGGGCTGCCTACCGCACCGAGAGTTATGCCTCCTGGATCGGACTTGGTGTCGTGGGCTACCTGGCCATCTTCCAGGGCAGCACACGCTTGACCGAGTCGATCAGCGCTGAAAAGTACCCCGAATACAGTGAGTACCAGGCTCGCGTGGGAAGATTCATTCCCCGCCTGTCCGTGGAGGCCAAGAAGTCCAAGCCCGCTATCAAGAAGGCTGCTGCAAAGATCAAGGGTGCCGAGGCTTCCGAAGAGGTTGAGGCCAAGAAAAGCAATTAAGGAGTAATTTGGAGTGATATCCAAGGGGCTGATCTTACCACGGAGTATCTCAGGGCTGGTTCTGGATTTTCGCGCGTTTTGCTCGGTTTGCCATATAAGAGAGATGTGTTATACTCTCTGGTCTGTTGTCCTGTCTTAACGCAAACTTGTTTTCTCATATCTTGGGCTTTCTATATCCATTTGATCACATCTCCATTCATTTTGATTCATCCACCGGCCTACCTTTTGCAAAACCCAGAACAATCACCCCACCGACGCACATAGAGTTTTGATACGGGATTTCGAGTTGCTATTGAGATTCTTCTCTTTGTATCGGCGTGCGTCTTCTGCCGGAATCAGCGGGAACGATCGAGCTACGAAGCAAGCAGGTCTTGTATACCCTGTGCGGAAACCTGGATTGCTCTATCAATTTCTCATTGGGTTGCTCAAGGTTACACACACACTTATATGCGTAACACGAGAATGGGAGGTAAAGGGGCTTTGAGAGCTACGGGTGTCGTCCACGTTGTAGTTGCACAGGCACATGGCCGACGAACCTGAATGAGACCTTGTCATCCAACGAGTCAACGAAGACTTCATATCACGTAGTGGAATCATATAGATTCATCTTCAAATCCACAGCCACTACTCAAATATAGTCTCCTCCATTGACATTACAAGGCTCCTGGTAGCCAGGTAGACTAATAATATTTACGATGCATGAGAGTTGTATAAGAGTAGAGGGAAATCCAGATCCGTATAATACACACTCCAATACATGATGAGCCTTCAATCGAAGGTCAAGAGAACGCAAACGAGATGAGTGTAGAAAGGTCTTCATATTTAGTCGCGACATGATCAAGAGAGGAAAAGGGTTTTATGAGGACGGCGAGTAGATGGAGAGGGGAGGGGAGTAGACAAAAGGAAAAGAAGAAGAAGAAGAAGAATGCAGGTCCATAAGTACAGAAGTGAGAAAGAAAAAAGAAGAGTAACCCCGCCCGGAGAGCAAACACGGTGATATCACACACTCCCTGCTTTAAACAGCCAAAAACAATGCAGATCCAAATTGAAAATCAAACCCATCAATTCTGGCCGTCTATGAGGGAGGAAGAGGGGTCTCGTCGCGGCCGTCCTTGCCAAGCGTCGTGTCGGGGTTGTTCTGTGGCTCGGGGGGAGCGATAGTCTGTCCACCCTTGCCGTCGAAGTACTTGGAGAACTCTGCGTGCTCAGGCCACTCACGCGGACCGAGGAGGCGGATCAGATCGTCACGGCCGAGGACCTCCTTGGACAGAAGCTCCTCGGCGACGATGCCGATTTCCTTCTTCTTCGAGCTGAGCAGGTCGTGGCACTGCTTGTAGGCCTCCTCGACGATACGGCGCACCTCGGCATCGATCGTACGGGCGGTATCCTCGGAGAAGGGCTTCTGGAACTGCTGGCCAGAGTCGTCCTCGTAGTGGATGTAGCCGAGCTTCTTGGACATACCGAACTTGGTCACCATGGCAGTGGCCATGCGAGTGACCTTGTTGAAGTCGTCACTGGCACCGCTGGTTACGGTGTCGAAGTGCAGTTCCTCACTGACACGGCCACCCAGGGTCATGGCCATCCGGTCCATGAGCTGGTTGACGTTCATCAGGTAGGTGTCACCGCCAGCCGGGAGGTACTGGGCGTAACCCAGAGCACCCTGTCCACGGGGGATGATAGACACCTTGAGGAGCGGATCGGCCCACCGGAAGTACCAGCCACAGATGGCGTGCCCAGCTTCGTGGTAGGCAACGGTGCGCTTCTCCTCGGGCGAAAGCACAAGGGACTTCTTCTCTAGACCACCGATCACACGTTCAATGGCCTGCTCGAAGTGGCGCATAACGACCCTGTCGGCGTTCTCACGGGCAGCTAGCATGTGAGGTTAGCAAAATTCAAGATTAGAGTGTCACACATGCAGACTTACCAACAAGAGCGGCCTCGTTGACACAGTTGGCGATATCAGCTCCAGCAAATCCAGGAGTCAGAGCAGCAAGTCGGCCTTCCAGGAACTCCATGTTCTCATCCGTAACAATTTTCTTCAGATGAACACGGAAGATCTGCTTGCGGCCCTCCATGGTAGGACGATCGATCGTGATGTGACGATCGAAACGACCGGGACGCATGAGGGCCTTGTCGAGAACATCGGGTCGGTTGGTACCGGCCAGAACGACAACCTGCTCTGAAGTGTTGAAACCGTCCATCTCAGTCAGGATCTGATTAAGAGTACTCTCACGCTCGTCGTTGCCACCACCAAAGTTCGACTTTGAACGGGACTTGCCGATAGCATCGATCTCATCAATGAAGATAATGCAGGGCGTGTTCTTCCGGGCGTTGGCGAACAGATCACGGACACGCGATGGACCGACACCGACGAACATCTCCACGAACTCGGAACCACTGACACTGAAGAAAGGCACACCGGATTCGCCGGCAGTAGCCTTGGCAAGCAGGGTCTTACCAGTACCAGGAGGACCAGAGAGAATAGCGCCGCGGGGGATCTTGGCACCGAGCTTCTGGAAGCGCTCGGGCTGTTGGAGGAAGCTGACGAATTCCATAATTTCCACCTTTGCCTCGTCCATACCAGCAACATCGGAGAACTTGATCTTGACATCAGTCTCGTGGTTGAAGCGCTTCGCACGGCTCTTGCCGATGCCGAAGATACCGCTCTGGCCGCCAGCAGCACCGCCACGTCGTGAAAACCAGTAGATACCACCGATCAACAGCAGAGTCGGAGCGAAGGACAAAAGGGCACTACCCCAAGGCACTTCGTCGACATAGGCAACCGGGACCCGCTCGTGGCTAGGGATGCCGAGTTCGTATTGAGCCTGCTCCAGCTTCCTCTCGAAGCTGTCAACAGATCCAATGCTGAAGTATACGTGGGTCACCGGCTGACCAGCAGAATCGGGATAAGCCTGGTTCACAACCTCGCGGTTGAGATCGACACGGACGCGGTGACCGTTGGCGACGGTCAACTTCTCCACAAGACCCTTGTCGAGATAGTTCGAGCGGAACTCCTGCCAGGTGATCTCTCGCCCGGCGCTCTCACCGGGGAAGAAGCTCCGGTAGACATAGTAGGTGACGAATGCTGTGACCAGGAAGGAGGCGGGATCGAATCGGAACTCGAATACTCGAGGGGTAGGGAAGCCCTGATCCTGCTTCTTCTTGTTCTGTTCTTGCTTGGCCTTTTCGCCTTCCTTTCCTTCCTTCTCCTTGTTCTTCTGCTCAGACTCTTCTTGTCCTTCCTTCTCCTTCTCAGTGTTCTTGTTGACCTGATCACTTTCGACATCTTGGCGCTTCTGATACTCCTCCACATCCTCCTTGGCTTGCTCGCTGGTATACTTGAACAACCAACGCATCATGCGAATGTGATCCATCAACGACGCATTTGCGTGCTTCTCAATAAACTGCCTGACTTCGCTAGGCATGCCATTCTTCATCAAATGCTTCCGCAATGTATCGATTGCCTCATGCTGCGAGTCCGGCATACGTGTCTTCAGATGCTTAGTGAAAGCATCCAGTTTCACCTGGTCATCCTCGCTCAGAACCGACTCGTCATCTTTGCGGCCCTTCTCCGGCTCGCTCCCCTTTGGCGCGGAGTTCCCGGAGTCGTTGTTCGGAGGGATTGGGCCATTGGTAGCGTAAGTTCGAACCCGGGAGGATGTGATTAGAGAGGATAGTCGTGATGGGTGTGTTCGCAGAGAGGTTGTTCCAGCGCGGCCGAGGTACTCGGTGGCTCTCCTCGAGAATCGGGCAATGTTGCCAGGCCGCCGGATAAGGGAGGCCATGGTCGAGGGAAGAGAAGCCCCAAGGGCTGAGAGGGCGAAGAAAGGGGGTGATCAATCGGATTCGAGGGCGATGGGCAATTCCGCGCAGTCCATCGAAGGAATTGAGGTTGCGGTAGGAAGCTCTCAAAGCTGCGGCCAGTTTTCGGCGCCGGGTTTTTCTGAATTCCGATGCTCGCTGAGTCATCGGATCGCGGCCCAGAATCGGGTCGAAGGGCATGGACTTAATCGGGGTTAACAACTGAAGATTCCACGTAGGACACGGCTTCTCGGTTTTTGTTTATTCCAGTAATAGCGTGAAGCAGGCTTCTGTTAACTTCTCTCTCATCTAAGGTTCCTCACTCGTACGATTCTAGTTGAGTTGCTTGCGACTGGAGGCAAAGGCAATGCTGTGAGAGACGATTCTTGAAGTATTCCCTCCCGACGGCCCATCGGGATTCATTCAAAAGTAGGGGAGGGAGCGTAAATGTACATGAAGGGGAGAGATAGAGGACAACTGTGACAGCAATAGAGGGGAGGGGAAGCAACGCTCATTCCAACAACATGTAACCCAGGTAATGACCCAATCCATGATACCGCCACCCAGCGCCATAACTCTAAAAAAAATAAAAGATACAACCCAGATGATCTATCCTCCTTTATGCGGGAGACAATCTTAGGATTTCACTGCGGAGGCTGACCGTTGGTACCTACTCCTTCGAAGACGGGGAAATTCGTCGACATGTCTGCCCAGTCCCACTCAATAGTCATTGGCATCTGCCAAAGATCTTGTGGAACGAACGGCTGCTGGAAGGATCCCATGTTGGGGCTGGCCGACTTGAAGGCTTGGTCGGCGAATCCCACGCCAGCCAGCTGCTCAGGACTCAGTATGTCTTGGAAGTCCTGTCCCAATCCAGACATGGCATTGATGTTGCTCGTGAAGACATTCGAGATTCCGGAGGCCGGGGGCATAGTGGGATCATCGCCGAAGGTTTTCACACTATTAGGCGAAGCGGCTCCAGCAGAAGGATGGCTGGCGAACATTGAGGATGAAAAGGGGGTGTTATGAGGAACCTTAGCGTGCTTCGCTGAGGGGGAGGTTTGGGGTTGTTGTTGATTCGGGTCTTGTGAAGCAGACTCATCAGGGGCGGTCTTCCGCTTCTTGCGTGCATGGGATTCCTTCTCGGCTTTGTCGAGAACAACCTTAGCGATTCTCTCGAATTCACCGCAGAGTCCCAGCATGCGCTTGATGCTGCCATTCGATTCGTCGGAGACCAATGTAGATAGAAAGTTGACCACCACGTTCATCAGCTTGACGTCCGACCGAGCGCGAGCGTCGTTTGGATTTTGGAGGATATTAGCAAACAATGTGACAAGAGCAGACACTGGATAGTAAAGGATCAACCTGCCACAGAATCAATAACTGCAATGAGAATCAGTTCGTTCGGAGGTCTTACCAGACACATGCGAAATCTCCCTGTGGGATATACTTGATGAGGTTAATCGAAGCCCGGGCAGCGGTCACGCACAGCACAGCGGACAGGAACACTCTGGGATTTAAAGGCCGGGCATTCAAGCCTTGAATAGCATAGTTGGACAATCGACTCGTCCAATACCCGTGGTGCACGGACATCCGGTGGATGGTAGTCAAACAATTGTAGTATGCAAAGTGAAGAACAACGACGTGGATAAGGAGGGGTCCGTGTGTGGCTTGAATTTCATATTCAGGTCGGTAGTCGATGGGGATACTGTCCTTCCAGTCTTCAAGCTCCTTGTCCAGCTCGCCAATGGTGTTGAGCAATTCGCCGTCAGACTGTTTTGAAGCCTTGGCAGAATAGAGCCTCTTGTAAACTCGGCTTTCGATGGTTGCGAACTCGCAGAGAGACCTGAAGAGATTAAATTTCCCTCTTCCGTCGGCGAGCGGCACGTGTCCAACGTTATCTGGAGGGTCTTCGCTTGGAAGTTCGACATTCATGTCATCATCGTCTTGCACTGGTGGCCTTCCGGATCGCAGACAAATACTTTGCGAGAGGGTCAGTCAAAGATTCTGGATGTGAAGAGAGACAAAAGGACCACGAACTCTTTATCGAGGCAGTAGGCAACCCAAAAGACTCGCTTCCGCTGTTCCACCTCTACCGGATTCAAACCGAAGCCCGAGCCTCGCTTGTGCAGACCAATGCTGTGGGAAAGACGGATAGCAGCGGCAACCAAGAAGAATGCCGGCTGAGGGTTAGGGGTACCCTGTAGGAAGAGAGACTACAAGATACGTTAGCTGTGCTGAACTTCCTAGTTCTGAAATGCAGATTGCTTACCATGCCAAGCAATGCTTGTACACTGAGGAGATCAGTGTTCCGCATTGTCAATTCAGTTAGAACCCCCATTGCGTTTTTCAAATACAGCCATGCCTTCTTGTCTTCCTCATGAGGCGTCAGATTGCTCATGACGCGCAGGCGGTGGGAAATAGCCAAAACGACGTTGATACTTGCCCACCACCCGGAGCCCTCGTACGGGTCCCGCGAGTACTGTCGCTCGACCAGATGCATGAATGTCGCTTCGTGAAAGAGCGGGAACATGCAGTTGAAATTTTCAAAAAAGTCTTTGAAAAGGGAGAGAGCTTCTTCTTTTGGGGGCAGAGGCTTGAACACACGCCGCGCAAAGATGTCGCTGAAAATCTCCGGTTTCCAATACATCCATTTGTTGTCATCGACGTACGCTGAGGCGATCATATCTTGGAAAGACGTGTCGCCGGTTTTTTCGTTGACCCATTGAATGCCCTTCGGTGAGAATATAGAGAAACCCGACGAGGAGCCTGTAGCCAAAAGGTTAAAACGGGAAATCCCTCTTCAGACCATGTCAAATAAACCTACCAATATACCGAGTCTCGCCACAGTTATTGGTCACCAGCGAGCACATCATATCTGACAACGCTTCAACCTCTGTCTCGGACTCTTTTGGTGAATCGGGAGACGTCGCGGTGGTATGTGGACTGGATTGGGAATCCACGCGGGGTGTGGTACTGTGAGAGGTTGCCGGTTGCTGCTGGGTTGCACTCGGGATATTAAACTTGTTCGCATTCCGCGCCGCGTTGAGAGCATTCGTTCGATCGGCGAGTCTCTTTTCCAATGTCCCTAGATCCGTTTTTCCATTGTCGTCTTCGGAGAGGAGGCCAGACAGTCGGAGGAGCGATTCCATGCGGCCCAGACGGTTTTCCAAGCCCTCGATGTATTTGGCCCTGCATTCCATGTTAGATGGAGACCGGTAAATTGCGCAAGTTGTTGCTTCCAACCTACCCTTTCGGCGGATTTCGCTTCTTCTCGACTTGGGTAAAGACACAATCGGTCTTATAGTTGATACAGTGCGAGCACTTGGGCATCTTGCCATCGCACTTGATTTTTTTCTTCCGGCACATATCGCAAGCCTATTATCGACATTGAAGTCAGCTTAATGCCCATAAAACATACTTCTAGGCCAGCAGTGCGCACTCTTGCAATCCTCCTTCGCTTTGCATCGTTGGCGTCATCCCCCGCGGCCAATGCTGCATCGTCGGCGTACATTGACCCCGCGTGGCCCGCCATCTGGGAGCCATCCTGCGAGTAGCCACCATAGAGCTGCTGTTGTTGCTGGTTCATCATCATCTGGTTCATGTCGAACCCCAGCCCGTCATCCCCCAGTCCGTCCATGGTGGTATCTCTCTTTTTTTTGGGGTGGCGTGTGGAAACTCCGCGGAAGTGGAGCAGCAGGAGAGAAGGCGGCGTTAAGTAAAGACTGCGGGGCTAACTATCATGCGAGTCGGAGACGAGCTTTTCCCGAAGCCTTTCTTTCCCCCTGAAGATGACGGTCGGAGAGGTGGACAGGGTGGCTCAGGTACTGGATGACGCATATAATGTAGAATTGAATGGAGAAGTAGAAGAAAAACCATACCCCATAGAATATGGAATCTGGCGTTGCAAGGTGGAAAGGGAAGAAGAAGCGGCAGAGTGATGGATATCGCCAGGTTCAAAGTTCCGCTGACTCAACGCAATTGACATCAGTGGACGGGGACGATGGATTCCTCGGCACGGATCTGATATGGAGGCCAAGCTGGGAATACGAAATACGGGCAGTCTAACTCTACGAGTCGTGCTACTGCTGCTGCCTTGCGCCCGTCTTCTGAGTCTGGACGGAGGTGCTTAACCCCGATCCCGAGCCAAGACTTTGACTGTTCAGAACGGGTTCTCCGACTATTTCGTCCGTCGGCACTGAAGATCGAACTCCTGTTCGGTTTAGCGTGCGGCATCTACTGAGATTAAAACTAAAACGTTCTGTATTCTGTACCTTCACAAGGCGTGATGATCCTTCTAAGAGGGCCTTATTGTTCCGTGAACGTAGTACTTAGTTACATGACTGCATGACTCAAAACCTTGTGCTGCATCATCAGCCACCGCGTGCCTCGTCTGTAACGAGCAGAGATCGGCAATACGAGGAGCCACGGGGAGCATCGAGGTCGTAGTATCGGGTAGAGCCGGTGTCGAGGCCTAACAATGTGAGCCCTTTTAATTACTTGTTTAGGAGAAAGCCCGGACTTTGTATAACATGATTATAGTAGTACAATTCGAGGAGTGGCGATCTCGGGAGGATATATGACAAAGAAGTAACAGCGTATAAGTACATGAAGATCGAAGGAAACCGAGCGATTGAACGACTCGTGATATCCCAACCTTGTAAATGTCAAACAAAAACGCCACGCTATGCACCCAAAGTATAACCAGTAGTAAGTTGAGTCCCTGAAGGCGGGCCTCCAAGGCTCTTCAACATCTGGCTGTAGGAGAAGATCTCCGGCAATGATTGACTCTTGGATGACTCCAAGTGAACGATCTCGGAAACAAATCCAGACTATGTCAAACATCTCAAGCTTGTTTGTCGAGGAACTCCTTGGCCTCGTTGATCTTGGTGGCCAGGTACGGGCTGCCGCCGCGATCGGGATGGTTGAGAAGCATGAGCTGACGGTGCTTCTTGCGAATCTTGTCCTTGTTCAATTTCCGCTCACTGTTGGCAAATATCGAATTAGTATCGCTCTGCCTGCGCTTCGAGGTTCCAATCTGGATAACATACGAGAGTTCGAGAATGAGGGAGGCTTCACGGCGGGTCATGCGTGGTTCAAATCCGCTACCAGGCTGTTAGTGACTATCGCGAACTCTGAATCAAAAGTCTTGACAAACCCCTTGAAGAAAGCCTTTCCAGCGGCGTTCACGCCGCCCTGAGAGCGGCGGTAGGCGACCAGACCAGCACGGCCCTAGAGAACAACAGTCAGCTCGATCGGGCTCAGCCCTGGGAGTTACAGCATCACATACCAAGAAGGCAGCCACACCAACACCAAGACCGATAGCAAGAGCCGAAGCCATGTCGTAAATGGGGAGAGGAACGGGGTGGCCAAAATCGAAGAGAATGCGGTGATTACAGTCTGGAGGGAATCGCGGGATAAAAGTCAGCGCGCGAGTCCCAATCGGGGTTAGCGCCACCTCCTCCACGCCGACCGTCTCTTCCCTAAAAAAAAAGTTTGCGAGATAACAACGAAGGCCAGAACCATCCCACACCAGCAACCATGCGGTAAGCTCGTACAAATTCGCATTCAAAATGATCACTCAACTAACATCTTCTTATTCTCTACCAGTGTGGAGACCTGCCACTTCTGTTCCCGCCCGGCCTTCCCCGGGAAGGGCATCACATTCGTCCGTAATGACGCCCGACAATTCCGTTTCTGCCGCAGCAAGTGCCACAAGAACTTCAAGATGAAGCGTCAACCGCGCAAGCTGAAGTGGACCAAGAGCCACCGCGCTGCCCGCGGCAAGGAGATGATCGTCGACTCTTCGCTGGTGCTGTCCCAGTTCGCCAAGAAGCGCAACGTCCCCGTCAAGTACGACCGCAACCTGGTCGCCGCCACCGTCCACGCCATGCAGCGCGTCGAGGAGATCCGCCAGCGCCGCGAGCGTGTATTCACCAAGCGCCGCCTGGCTGGCAAATTGGCCCGCGACCGCCAGCGCGAGGCGGACCGCAAGGTCGTTGCTACGGGCGAGCACCTCATCCGCAAGGAACTGCGCGAGCGGGAGGAGGGCCGTCCTATGGTCGCCGAGCAGAGCAAGGTTGCCAATCGGGTGCACGGTGGAGACTTGTTCAAGCAGAAGAAGAAGACCAAGGTGTTGGTGGATGGCGGTGTCGAGGAGGAGGCGATGGATATGGATTAAGGAATTTTCTGATATCCACGGGCTTCGGTTTTCTCTTTCCCTTTCTTTTACCCATTTGGTGCTTGGACCGCTTCGATACGATTCCTGGAGTTGGGTTGGCATTATCATTGTGTTTCTCATGTTTTCTTTTTCAAAAGCTATCGATATCATCTCACCTATAGAATGTGAGGACCAGTGAAAGTCACGTTGAACATAGCCGCTTTTGAGTTGCACCTTTCGTTTCTAGACTAGTAGTAGACTCGATTGAAAAAGATCCAACGGGTGCCAGTTTGACCAGCGTAGCCATAATCGGTCTCCCTTCAGTTTCTCTGATGTACCCTATGAGATGATTTGACAAATGGAAGCAGGCACGAGACATAGGGCTGTATTGGGCAGTCTTCCAAATGCATTCTAATAACAATTTTCCATATCACGGCATTCCAGATGCCAAAATAAACGATATCGTGTATCATGCCTTCTAATATACAAGAACCTGGGCAAACGCAATGCGCAAGCCCCAGAATCAATGCCGATTGTTATAGCCATACCGACCCGAAGAATCATAACCATCCGAACGGTCGCTGTTCTGGAAATCCTGCAACTCCTCGGGCTGCCGCACAAAGCCCTTCTCACCACGGTTGGACTTGAACCGCGCCCAGCCAAGAAGACCAAGAATCACAACGCTGACGATGATAACAGCAATAGAATACCCAACCAGAACACCAGTAGATGCGTACGACCAATCAAGTCCAATACCACCATTAACGATAGCAAGGAAAATCACAATGAATCCAAAGTAACGGTGCACAACGCCAAACATGGACGAGGTTTGTGTCTTCTTGTAGAGACGGTGGTGCCAGAATCCCATTCCCCACTGGGCGATGATGGCCAGCAAAATGACGATTCCGAGAATTTGGTGCGTGGATCCCCAGGATTGGGCCTTGGTGAATTGCGTGCTGAGGTAGAAGCCAATCACCATGCCGATGAAGGCGAGGCAGGTAGAGATGGTCTGGTTGACCCAGTGCCAGCGCACGCTTTTGGGGAAGACGCGAAGGAGGATGGCGCCGAATGGGAAGAGGAGGATGAGAGCGCCGCAGAGGCAGACGGCGTGGATGATGCTGGGCCAGTTGCTGTCGTCTTTGACTTCTCCTCCTTCGGAGGATGAGCCCTGGGAGGTGGAATAGGATGTGGGTAGTCCGCCTGTGCCGCCGGTGGCATGGACCATGTCCATGTTGAAGATGCCTAGAAATTGGAAGTAAAGTTAGGACAAGATGATCCTTGTAAATGCTCCAGTTCCCGATAGAAAATCCCACGAACCATATTTCGAGTGTCTCTCAATGCTAGCGGTCTTCGAGTCGCTACGGAGCAATCTCGTACTCCCACCAGTCGGGCCCAGCCCAAAGATCCAGGGCTGAGATGAGGACTTGAGGTCCAACTTTGCAGGTCCCCAGGATGTGCAGTTCGAGCATCGGCCATTCGCCGTCATTGTGTTATTCGCGATACCCGTGCCTTCGAGGAGAGTGACGTTGATTGACGATGAGTAGCCTGGTTCTTTTTCGTCGTATGAGAGTCGCGGGCTGACGGTCACATCTAGTTCGAAGCATTCAGTTTTCAGTACAACCATTCGTCTGGTCGACTAGAAGACGAGGAGAGACATACTCTTTCCACTGGCATCAGAGTAAAGAACGATCATCAATGAATTCTTCATCTCTCGCCCCGTTCCAACCGCCACCCAGCTATAACTCGCCGGCCCCGACAAATGGAAGTACATATCTGACGAGCCATCTGGAATATTCAATGCAAATGTGTAATTTGGATTCGATCCGAGCGGTAAGTTGTAGATGCTGGCAGCATTCGCCGTAGATTCAGCAGAAACAGTCGGCGTGAGGTATGAGAAAAGGCCTGTCACGAAGAAATTGAGATCAGCCCATGAAATACTTTAATCGATCACGATGCTCGACAGGCTTCTCGATCCTATGCCAAGGGGAGCCTAGAATTGGGTTGATGCTGACCTGCCAGAAGGAAAGGCACGACTCCACTTCCCGAGAGGGACACCATACTGAATATGCCGTTGTAAGTTGTAACTTATCAAGGTTCGTAACTTCGTAAGGAGCTCCAAGGAGAACAACCAAAAAAGAAGCGCAAACGACACCCTCAACAAAGATCAGAGCCAAGAGGCCGTCCAGAGCGCCTGATTTTATTTCTTTTTTCCGAGTCCTCTCCGAAATCCTTGCTAACTTAACTAGTTTACTGCTTTGATTGCTTATTAACATCCTGACTCTGGTACATTTACCATCCCAAACAAGCTTCACCGACGGTGACATGCTTCGGGCGAGTGATTGGTCCCCGAGGACCCCTTAAACCTTATCTGCCGGCTTTCCCTTGATATAGAAACTCTGGCGCTTCCTGTCTTGGGTGGTTAAGGAAATGACTGCATGGGAAAACGGTTACCTAGCACTGCCACAGTTATCCATGCCGGCAAATTGCTGTCATATTTTGACCTGATATATGGGTGATGACGACGCTTGGCTAGATTATCTGTCAGGGCCGGCTTTCGGAACCTCAGGAATCCATGCCGAGAAAACGGTCACCAAGCTCTATCATGGCGAGAAGAGCGTCGGCTCGGCGTTATGTTTGACATGATTCATGAATGATGACGACGCGTGGCTGTTTGTTATCAATGCGGGCTTTGATGTTATAATCTCCGAGTTGAAACTCCGAAGAATCGCGCGATCATTGTAGGATGTAGGAGACTGCAATGCATACCCAATGATCCATTGCCTAGAACTGCCGGAATCATTCCGTCACTTCATGCAGCAGGACTATGGTCAATAGTGTAGAAACTCTTAGCTTTCAATGAAGCATCACAGAAAAGCAATTGCCTCTTTTGGGAGAAGCTTCCGTGGTGGCGCTAACCCGCACTTCGCATTCAGTGTTCGCTGGACCAGTGGCCACCCTACCTGCTACGCTCAAAACTGACCCTGGGACATCCCTGGCCGCGTAATAATAGCCACGGATCGGGAGATCGCACAGTTCCACATGATTCATCGTTCTCGGACAAAAGTACTTGAAGGCATCATGTCCCCGAAGCATACGCTTCCTCTTCTCTGTACGAATGCAAAAACAAAGTTTCACCCACGCCTGGAACGAGATCGTCAAATTACGGTCAGACATGGGCCATCAAGCAACACAGCATCTATGCCTCACAATACATAACAACCTCCATAAGGGTGATATCACTTTCAAGAACTTGATAAGCATCAGGTATGCACCAGAAATTAAATCACGACGAGCCCGGTTCAAGTCT
Source organism: Penicillium sp. PG106-07D (assembly GCA_037042255.1). Classification (NCBI taxonomy): domain Eukaryota; kingdom Fungi; phylum Ascomycota; class Eurotiomycetes; order Eurotiales; family Aspergillaceae; genus Penicillium; species Penicillium sp. PG106-07D. The sequence continues at coordinate 29,550 of JAXQJV010001432.1, forward strand.
AACGATCTCCCTAGTGGCCAACCATACGCAAAAGACAAAAACATCCGCCTTCTATCCACAGAAGACGTGGAGAAGATCATCATTCGACCCGGCGAAAGCAAATTGATATCATTCTGTGGAAGCGGTGCCTTGGGACTTGGAATTGAGGGCATGCTGGATATCCACGCCGATAACGAGGCGCGGATTACCTCGCTCTATTGGAATGGGCCCTGGGATCGGGTTGGGAATCAGTTCCATGTCTCGAGTACAGATCATGAGCATTATTCGGTGTCAGCTTCGATTCCTTCGGACGAAGGTGTGCTCGGAGATATCTCGGTCGAGGTGGGTGACCTTGCGGAGAGCCAGTCCACGTGAAATCGTGGTGGCTTGACGATAACATAATGATGCATTCAAGGGAGAATTGTGGCAGGGCATTAGGGACTCATGTTTTCGTACGATTACTATTCATAGGTGATTACTAAATTGACCCCCTTTCTGCATACTTTGACCCCATTCTTGCCTAGGAATGCCTAAATATACCTTCAATGCCTGAATTTCGGGAAATCGGGCGTCAAGATAGAAATAATCGATAATATAAGATAGTAAACGTGATTCCTAACAGCCCTAGTCACACTTCACCGCGTTTACTCGTCTACTTATTTAGTTTTATCTATATCATTTAAGGATATATAGCCTTATACATAAAGAAAAACAATAAACTATAAGAAGTAAACCTAGTAGTAGACTAATCGAAAGACTATTCGAAAGAGTAGTAGGAAGAGGATACTGGGGGATTTCAGGCAGAAGGGGGGTCAAATATGCAGACCTAGGGGTGGTCAGTTTAGTAATCCCTTAATCATGATAACTAATGTGTTTCATGTTGATTATTTCATCGCCGAGCTCAGCTTCGTCCCTCAGATGTCCTTGCATCCGAATACGGTCATATTGCTATTTGAAGTTCTGCCGAGGAAATCCATCCATAGTCCGATGAAAGGGGGTCATTGCCATTCCTGCTGACAGTCCGGAGATAAGAACAGCACCCAGCCAGGTAAACAGAAAGTTAGAACCACATAGAAGCTTTGTAGAACCGTGGCGCGCTCATCGATCTCATAATGAGGGGGATCAAAATTCAAAAGGAACAACCAGTGATCACTGATCAGCCCTGGATCGAACGATCGATGCCCCCTTATTCCCTAGTGCGATTCTACTGTAGCTCCAGATTGGAAGAGGGATACTGGCTGCTTGATTGGCCGAGCAGCTGTCTTGTGAAGATCGTCGTTGGCCGATCAAGATTCTGCTCCAGTGACGTACACTAACGAGGAGATCAGGAAGATCGGGAGTTAGAAAAGGATCCGGTTAAATTCAGGGTCCACGCGATCAACAACATTCATATCGGAAGCTACCTAACCTAGCGGCCATAGGGCCTTGCGCTGCACTAAGTGACTAAAGGGCTACGTCAGGTTCCTAAATTGAAGTCGACAAGCTCAGCTGTTGGTACATATTGATCATTGTAACCATGGTGGTTCCTATCAAACATTCTTTTGCATCTTGTAGCACTACCAGTCAGGCCTAGAACATTTGTGCCCAATCCCCGAGTCATCGATGACAGTCTCCACTCTGCAATGCTTATTTCACGCCCTCTCCTCAATTTTAAGTGAAAGGATCAGCATAACAAACTTGAGCCAAGCTACGGAAGTCATGACATCCATCCAGCCCAGACAAGCTCCAGATACAGTCAAGGTGCCGTCAAAGGTAGACGGTAGAGTATACCTTGGTTCCAACCGGGCGATTTCTGGCCGAAATTCAATGGCCCGAATTGATTTGAATTGAGCACGTAAATACAAGTGCTTCCCAGTGTTGTACATTTCTTTGTGCGTTGTCTAACCTACCTCGATTGGCCTCCCTGGCCCCGCTTGCTAGACCCATCGTTCACCGAAGAGAAAAGAAAGTCTAGCTGGCAGCTACGGTGTAGGCCGACCAAGGCCGAAAGACACTTGACAGATCACAATTGGGTAGACTTATGTTGTTTCATGAGGTATATTCATTGTGCACCCCGTCCGAGGGTTTCATCGAGTACATATAGGAAGAGAAAGAGAGAGCGCAGGGTATGTGACCGAGGAGGAGAACAAGGGAAACGTTGTGGAGGCAGAGAAAGGACGAGATCACCCGTGACAGGCGAGGATAGGTTCGATGTTGGGAAGAACCCAAGAAAAAGGAAAACACGAGGTGTATATGTGCGAGCTGGCGTATGGCGAGAACAAAGCCCAGAGGAAGAGGAAAGAAACAACGACCAAGAGAACATGACAAGCTCGTAGGTATTGTGTGGTTTGGGATATTGATGATAAATATGCGCCGGCCATTGCAAAAGGCCATTTATGGGGTTAGAACAAGAGGGAAAGGAAAATCAACTAGCAAAAGCAGAGGCAGAAACATATAAAGAGAGACAGAGATTGAACAGTCGGGCCAAGGAGACATGATACATGGGATACCCTTAATTCAAAATGGTTTCCCGAAATAGACACACAGTGTGCGAAGAAACATCAACTCTGTCCTGTTCCCCAAAGTGGCCGGCTATTCTCATCACAGGATGAAAGTGCCCGACCAATCGAGTACCCAGAGTAACATCCCTTCATTATGCAGCGCGCACGTCAAAACATGTAAACAAGAGAAACTTCAAGAAAAAAAAACGCTCAAGCTCGTACATTTCGGTCATGAAAGGGTTCGTCACTCGGCGCGAGGAAAAACGCCACAGCGGCGGCCCACTGTCTGGCTCAAAGCAGGCGGTGGAGAAGGGAAGATGGGAGACATCTACTCCTCCATGCGGCCAAAGACACCGTCGTCATCGTCGTCTGCAGCAGCTCGGCGGCTGCCAAAGTCTACATCTGCGTTGCGTCGGTGACGGTCTTCCCGGGCGGTAGCCTCGACATTGCCGTTCCGTGCACCACGCTCATCAGACACCTTGTAAGAGAGGGACGGGTTCAGCGAGGCGGAGAGGAAGGCATCGGCATTGGAGTTGCGGCGGTAGGCCTCGTTCATCGGGCCGGGACCAGAGTGACCCAGGCCAGGGCTGAGGTTTCCAGGGTGGCTGCCCGAGTCGAGGAAGCGAGCCGGCAAGGGAGGAACGGGAGGCACATCGGGAGTCATAGCCACTGGTCCAGTGCGGGGAGTGCCAAAGTTACACAGTCCGATGGCGGCAGCCAAGTCCGCCTCATCATCCTCGTGCAGACGGGTGTCAGCAGTGGAAGGACGAGTGTCGATGCTCGTCTTGCGGAAGTGGGAGAAAGCCGGGGAATGGAGCGGGGCACTGCCGTTGTACGAGCTGGAAGGAATCGACTGGTAGGAGCGCGAGAAGGTATTGCTAATGCTCGGGCGCTTGGTCCAGTTGGCCGGCATACCAGACATCTCAAAGTCGTCGTCTTCCTCCTGCTCATCCATCGGCGGTGGCGTAGTCTCGGCGGAGCTGATCCCATCACGCACGACCGAGGAGGCATCCGGAGAGGCGGAGGAGAGTTCCGATTCCGCATCCGGGGACTGTTCGGGAGTGTCGTCGTCCATGTTCATGTTGACTAGCACGGTGGCAGCCTCAAGCAGCTGCACCTGCTGATGCTTGGAAATGAGCAGTTTCGAAGTAATCGACCATGCCGGGTCATGTTCCCACCTAAGTTGCCACAAAAAAATTACACGTCAACCGGATGCCACTAGCGAAATCGGGGAAGGTGAAAAAGGTAGAGATAGTAAAGTGGCGGGGGAAGGAGAGTAAGGGAGTAATGATGGGAGGGATTTCAATGACCACGAGGGCGACCTGCACAGAGCCAACGTGGCACACGCTCCCAATCGAAGAAGAAGACAGCCGGGCGACATGGGGGATACACACATATGCTTGGACAAGCAGCTGCCATGCTTATATCCTTTCCCGCAGCGGTCGCAGCGGAGGTCCGCGGGGGCACGCTTCCCATCGGTCTTCATGTGGGCACCTTCGCTAGCTCGGCGATTGCGGCCCTTGGGAACGGGCTTGCCGTCCTCGTCGGAGTTGCTAGGCGAGGGCTTGCGAGCGACCGGAGGTTCCTGGCTAGGACTGTTCATACTGCGAGACAGGTACGAACTAAATCCCGTGGCGCCTCCGACCGAAGTGGATTCCAGTCCCTTGCGGGCCCCCAGGCTCCGACGATGCACGGCACCCATGGGGAGCGATGCGGCCTCTCCGCCTTCTTTCAAAGACGCCGCCACCGCAGCGGCGGCATTGGCGGCGGCAGTGGTCACGCTCTTGCGGCGAGTGATGCGGTGGTTGGAATTGACGGCGCCGAGCGATATGGAGTGAGCGTGTTGTCGCGGGTTGGTGTTGGGGAGAGGACGCGAGAGAGACAATTCCTGGGGAGGCGGCCACATCATCAGTACTTGGGGAACACCAGCGACCGCAAGTGGGGAGGGGACAAAGGGATCAGGTCATGGCCAAGACATTGAGAGCCGGCATTGAGACCACGTACTTTGAACGAAGCCATGATAAAGGACTTTCTGGCACCTTTTTTTGAAAGCCCTTAGAGTGAAGAGACACACTCAATTCCGAGTGGAAGCTGGTGGAAGTATACGGAGGTTCGTAGGGTTGGGCGGCCTCTCCTGCATAAGTAGTGTAGGATGTTGAGTAAGTAGCTGTTGTCAATCCTGTCCAGTAGGTTGTCAANAAGTAGACTGTGGAGATAACTGGGCTTCCCGATATGGTAGCGGTGAACACACTCGAGGAGTATGTCACAGTGTTATTATGAAAAACAACAAGGTCGACACGAAGCCGGTGATGTGCAGCTTGAACATGTAGTACCAGATACAGTAGGCAAAGATCCAGAAGGCGCTGCTTCCACCAGTCAGGAAGCTTTGCCACCACCAGTGATAGTTCTAGGTTGGTCAATTATGAGTTCCGAGTTCAAAGTGTTTGACAGGGAGAATCATACCTCAGAGCAGAGCTGGCTGTAAGTGGCAATCACGGTCACTTCGATGACCGTCACGATGAGCACGACACAGACAACACTGAGGAAGCCAAACACGTAGTAATAGCCACTCTTGTCCTGCCATAGGTTCTTGAACAAGAAAAGTAGCTCAATGAAAAGAACTGCAAAGGGAATCAGACCGGTCAGCAGGGGACCTGCAGGGCTGCGCAGGTACCAAGGCTGGGTTGGGATTTGGCGAGGAATGGCGTTGGTCTTCAGAGGATGCTCCCAAGGTTTCGCCCGTACATAGCCAACCCAGCTACCGATGTACACCAGGGGAACCTGGATTAGCAGCCAAAGGGCAAGAAGACCAATGAGGGTGCCGAATGGGATTGCGGTGCTGGAAGCTTGGGCCCAAACGAACAAGTTCAGGATCAGGACAAGACAGAAACTCAAACCAGGGAAGAGAAGCGCCGTCTATGATTCAAGTCAGTATGATCAACCCAAAGCTCTACTCGGACTTGGGTAAACCTACGATCAGTGTGTTCTTTCGCCAGCCAGTTCCACCAAAGGTCTTGTACAGACGTCCAGAGAAGTAGCCAGAGAAGACACCCGCAAATACGAACAGACCCATGCCGACGCTGACGAAGCCACCGCGGAAGCTGGGGTTCAAAACACCCAGACAAGATAGCACCAGCAAGCCTGTGGCCATGAACAATAGCTGCATACCGGATCCCACAAGCGGAGCAAGAAGGCCACTGTAGGCTGGAACGCGGAAAACATCACCATGCAGAAGCTTCCATCCGCTAGTGTCTTCAAAAGCCTCATCGTCCGACGACATATCGGCATCATTCTCAATATCTGCGTTATCCAACAGCCCCTCGCCCTTCTTCTCACCAGAACGCTTGCGTCGAGATTGCACCTTTAGCTTGCGGTCTTCCATAGCTCCGTCGCCGCGTCCTTTGATGTCGCCTTGGACAGTGCGACTCCAGATGACGAAGACGGTTACGCCTAGCACTGTAGAGATGGTCAAGGAGTTGATAATCGCCAGCCAGTGGGTCATCGAGCCCTCTCCCTGGTTGGTGAAGTAAAGGTCCCAGCGGTTGGCCCATTCAACCTTGTTCTCCTCTCGGAAATAGACAGAGTATGTGTAGGGGATGTCCAGCGTGGCGCCATCATCATCCTCGTCATCCTCTGGGATATACGACAGTCCGCCGTACTTCTCTCGCAGACGCGACATGTTGGGCGGGATGTACAGGCCAAGACCGTCATGATTCTTGTGCACGGCCTTGGGGCAACCGTCCTCCTTGCGGCCCTCCGCGCTGATGCTCTTAGGGTAGACCTCGAACCCGACGATGACCTTGCCTCCCTCGGGCGCGCTCCTCCAGCGAATCACAATGGTGAAATGATTGTTAATGAAGAAGCGCGACTGGCCAGTAGCCGGAGAAATATCGCGGTAGCCCAGCTTGAACCCGGACGCGTAGTATTTGCGGCTGCGATCGACGGTCACAAAGCTCGTAGCTCCGGGAAGGTTATCGACAATCCACTCAATGACGTAGTTCTCCTTGATCAATTGGCGTGCCCGCTTGACATCTGAACGGCTCACTTGCGCCGTGCATAGATACTGGCATTCTGTGTCCTTGCCCATCACAATCTCAAAATCCGATGTCATGATACGATCTCCCCGCAAGACTTCGCCGAGGTTGAGTGAGATACTCTGTCCAGATCCGAACGGAGATCCGCCATGAGTTCGGCCACTCGGAGGGCAAACGAAGGGGAGGTCAAAATAGGCATATTGAAGCTGGGTGTGGTCGGAGAAGATTTTGTTCACGAGCAGGGGGATCGGTTGGTCGTCGTTGTACCGAGTGACTGAGTAACCTAGAGGGTCCAATAAGCGTTGCACGGGGCTGGGACATTGTCTGCGAGGACTCACCAGGGATGTAGAACGCCCAGGTGCTGGATACGAGGAGAAGTAAGCACAAGGCCCAGTTGTGGGCACAAGACGGCCTGGAAGCAATTGCACGCATGGCGAAGGTGATCCTAGGTGCGCCGCTCTACTCGGAGAGAAAGGGCCGCCTCTAGATACCCATGCACGTAGGTCGCCGGCAAGTTGGGAGTATGTGGGTAAAAAGTGCAGATCACCAGAGCTTGCTGGCAATTGCACCCTTGATCTTCGCCCAAGGAGATGAGCTCGAGACGTTGGGAACTTATATAGGTGATCGACAAGGGATAGGTAAGCGGCGGATACGTTGGTGATGATGTGAGCGCTCGACGGATTGTCGCACGGATCGTGTCTGCCGTATGGAGTGCGCAAGAAGGCAACAAGCTCAGAGAGCCGTTGAGATGAACGAGTGTAATCGGCACTTAATGCCACAGTGACAGCAACGGAGGATTTGATGTACGATCGAAGGGTCGAGGGGGCTTGGAAGGGTGTCGCCCTCTCCAGCGTGTCAACATGGATTACCTAATGTCTGGCATGCGGCATGGAGATAGCGATGATCGCCAATCAACAGTGAGAATTCAGCTTGTACTTTATCTTGAGTTCATGCGATTCAGCCTGTCATAGTCTAAACCATTCAATTGAAGGGATCCTACTCTAGAATAGTTCAGACTAACATTAATTCGCTGTTCTATCATCCCCAGGCGCCAATCCAACACGGACACATACCTGCGGCAGCACGCCGGATGTATTTCCTGCCCAGGAACTAATCGAAATGCTACGGACGGGCTTGCCTCGCGTCCTATAGACCCGCAGGGGTTGTGCAGTATCCGATCACAAGCCAAGAATTACTTGATACCGAAGACGTCTGGACGCGCTGTTAAAAAAGATGGATGGCTATGTATTAAGATCTCCGAGCCCGAGCCTCAATCTCGTACTCAAAGGACGCTGGATATAACAAACAAGATATTGCGTTACCAAAACGACAGAGGATAGTGACGAGAACTGGTCCACCGAGAGACCATAATAATCAGATCATGTCCAGGAAGTACATGCAGGAATGGGGAATGTAGAAAAAGTCATCGGCATTCAGTAGGCCAGTCGTAACGACACATTATGAAAGCAGGGGGCCATGAAATAAAGGGACACCACCAAGAAGCTGTTGCTCAAGAGAAAGGCGAGACAGCGAAAGAAACTCATGACCCATGAGTGAGGAGGTACTCGACGGCTCCCTGCACACTGCCGCCCGAACGACGCAGAGCCTCGATGTTTCGCTCAAACTCGAAAAAGCCCATATCATTCAATTGCCGAAGCTGGTCGGCATATCTTTCCTCTGGGGGCCTGTTATCGGGAGGCTGTGGAGCACCGAAGCCACCACCACCAAACAAAGCTGCCAGTGGGTTGGCACCAGCAGCACCGCTCTCAGCACCCTGACCTCCCATCCCCTGCATCAATTGGTTCATCAGAGCAGGATCGCGCAAGAACGGGTTCTGCTGGGGATCGAACGGGTTCATGCCGCCTTGGCCAGCATTGCCGAACAAAGCCGGGTTGAGAAGTGAAGCGAATGGGTTCTGAGCAGCCTGAGGAGTCTGACCTGCGCCCTCTCCAGTCGCAGATCGGGTTGCATCGGTCTGAGCTCCCTGGGTACCCTCCGTCTCGTTGGTGCCAGCAGTGCCAGAAGTGGCAGTGCTGGCGGGAGGCTGACCAAAGCCGTGATTGCCGAACAGAGCGGCGAAGGGATTCCCGCCCATCATTGGATTCGGCATTTGGCCGAAGGGATTGGCTTGTGCGTTCTGCTGCTGATTGTTCTGAGCTCCTTCGGTCGTGTTGGTGACGCCAGGGGCCGGGAAAGCACTATTACCGCCGCCCAGGCCGCCACCGCCCATCCCCATTGCCCGCTGCATCTGCATCATCTGACGGAGGGCCGCGGGGTCGGTTAGCATACGGCGGAATGCTGGTCGCTGCATCAGCTCTCGCGCCATAGGTCCCATGTCACGAAGCATAGGGTTCTGTTCAATCATCATATCGATCATTGCGGGATTCTGCAGAGCCTCGTTGATCTGTGACTGGATTTGGGGGTTCTCCAGCATGCTCAACATGGCTTCGCTGTCCGGAGGAGGGCCCATCTATGTCCAGGAGTTTGAAAGTCAGTCAACCGAACAATAGGGGTAAAGCGAAAGCTGGGCGAGAAGCTCGAATGTGTGTTGCGAGAAATGTTAAGACTTACCCCGCCATCAGGGCCAAAAAGGCCTGCACCGGGGAGTTGAGCAAAACCGGCATATCGAGCCCCAGTCAGGCCGGCGAGAGGGTTATTGCCGGTACCTGCGGCCAGATTGGTGGGCACACCAGCAGCGGGTTGACTGGGGGTAGGCGTGCCTGCCCCCGTGGTTGCGGTGGTAGATGGAGCGGATGCATTCGCACGTTGCTGATTGCTGGCAGCACTCTTCACCAAATGAATTGTGTGACCATCCTTGATCTTGTATGTTTCCAGTGTCTCGTTATCTTTGAGGACTCGACCGGAGTAAATCAAGCGTTGACGATCGGCGGGAGTATCGGCATATTCAGAGGTGGAGAGCTTCTCCTTGAGCTCTGAGACAAGTGTGGAGAGGGGAAGAGTAAGCGTAAATTTGGCGTCAGTAGAGGATTTCACGGTGAAGGTGATAGGAGCCTCTTCCGTAGTTGCAGTGTCGTCCGCCATAGTCGGTTGATAGATAGGCAGCTGGTGCCGAGTGGGGGGGGAGAGATGAGGAAGTCAGAGAGGCACCAAGAGTCACAGAGACCACGGGAGAAGAAATGTGACAGATGAAATAGTCTCAGCTATGCCAGAAGACGAAGCAATGCCAGATGTAAACCAGAGACAGACGGAGGTGGCCAGATATCGAGGAGGCGATGATGCTTGCTTGGACTTGCCTAGGCAAACCGGCATTACATAAGGGCGGTGATAGCGGCGGAAGGCGGTCGAATCCGATGGTGCGGCAGGCCACGTGATCATCCAAACAGCTTCCCGCGCACTTGGAATTTTGCACTTCACCTCTTCCTGCTCGAGCTTGTGCGGAAACCCCCTTTGGCACTTTCTCTCAACCTACTCTGAAGCATAAAGGAGTCTTTTTACCTCCAGACTCCATCCAGCAGCTATGGGACTAGTGTGATTATCACGCCCCCTGGACTGCAATTGCTCGTGACATCTCTTGGTCATTTTGCTTCGCGTCGGGGGTGGAAAAAGACCTGGCGTCAAGCTACCATTGCCCATCATGGCCACCACCTCGCACATGTTCATGTACTCGCTGACGATCCAGCCTCCTACTGCGATCACACAGGCCATTCTTGGTCAGTTTGCGGGGACAAAGGAGCAGCAGATCGTCACTGCCTCGGGATCCAAGCTGACCATCCATCGTCCGGACCCGACGCAGGGAAAGGTCACCCCGATCTATTCCCAAGATGTCTTCGGCATCATTCGTTCCTTAGCAGCGTTCCGCTTGGCCGGAAGTAACAAAGGTATGTCTCGGTTTCTACCCTAAGTTGCATTTACGAGTTCAACTTAGTGATTCTTCAAGCTTCCCGGGTAGTATGGTCTTGGTTTTCCGATCCGGACCCTTGATGGGCTCCGGAACAACCTGCCCGGGCCAGCAATGTTGACGCTGTATAAATTACTTGTCATACATGAACCGTGCTGAGCCTTTCTACTTTTCAGATTACATTATCATCGGATCTGATTCGGGTCGCATCACCATTATTGAATATGTTCCTTCCCAGAACCGTTTCAACCGAATCCACTTGGAAACATTTGGCAAGTCTGGAGTACGCCGAGTAGTCCCCGGCCAGTACCTTGCTGTGGATCCCAAAGGTCGAGCGTGTCTGATTGCCTCATTGGAAAAAAACAAGCTGGTCTACGTTTTGAACCGCAATTCCCAAGCAGAACTCACTATCTCGTCCCCACTCGAGGCACATAAGCCACAGACATTGGTCTTCGCCATGACTGCTCTAGATGTTGGCTATGAAAATCCTGTCTTTGCTGCCTTGGAAGTGGATTACTCGGAAGCCGACCAGGACCCCACTGGGCAAGCATACGAGGAAATTGAGAAGGTTCTTGTCTACTATGAGCTCGATCTGGGTCTCAATCATGTCGTCCGCAAGTGGTCTGACCCTGTTGATCGAACGGCGAATATGCTGTTCCAAGTGCCGGGAGGTGCAGACGGTCCAAGCGGTGTTCTTGTCTGCGCCGATGACAATATCACCTACCGTCACTCCAACCAGGACGCCTTCCGTGTGCCCATCCCGCGCCGGACTGGACCGACTGAGAATCCGGAGAGGAAACGCACGATCGTCTCGGGTGTGATGCATAAGATGAGGGGCGCCTTCTTCTTCCTTCTTCAAACGGAGGACGGTGACATGTTCAAGCTGACCCTTGACATGGTCGAAGACGAAAATGGTCAGCTCACTGGGGAGGTCCGAAGGTTAAAAATCAAGTACTTCGACACCGTTCCAGTGGCTTCCAGTCTCTTGATTCTCAAGAGTGGATTCCTCTATGTGGCTAGTGAATCGGGCAACCACAACTTCTACCAATTTGAGAAACTCGGTGATGACGACGAGGAGACTGAATTCACCAGTGATGACTTCTCGGCCGACCCATCTGTTCCCTATGATCCTGTCTTCTTCCGCCCGCGTCCTGCAGAGAATCTGAATCTTATGGAGAGTCTGAATTCTCTCAACCCTTTGACGGACAGCAAAATTGCCAACCTCACTGGTGACGATGCTCCACAAATCTACACAGTGGGTGGTACTGGTGCTCGCAGCTCCTTCCGGACCCTCAAGCACGGCCTGGAAGTCTCAGAAATCGTCGAGTCAGAACTTCGAACAGTACCCTCTGCTGTCTGGACAACGAAACTTACTCGCAGTGATGAGTATGACGCCTACATCGTGCTCTCCTTCGCCAACGGGACTCTTGTTCTCAGCATCGGCGAGGTTGTTGAGGAGGTCTCTGATACGGGCTTCCTCTCCACCGCTCCTACGCTTGCAGTGCAGCAACTAGGCGAGAACTCTTTGATTCAAGTGCATCCTCGCGGCATCCGTCACTTGATGGCCGATCGCCGCGTCAACGAATGGCCGGCACCACAGCACCGATCCATCGTGGCCGCCGCTACCAACGAACGTCAGGTGGCGGTGGCTTTAAGTTCTGGTGAGATCGTCTACTTTGAAATGGATGCCGACGGATCGCTTGCAGAATACGACGAACGTCGCCAGATGTCTGGCACGGTTACTTGCCTGAGTTTGGGCGAAGTTCCCGAGGGCCGGATGCGCAGTTCTTTCCTTGCTGTCGGTTGCGACGACTCCACCGTTCGCATTCTCAGCTTGGATCCTGATTCTACACTCGAGAACAAGTCTGTCCAAGCTCTGACCTCAGCGCCCTCGGCTCTGAACATCATTGCCATGGCCGACTCGAGCTCAGGCGGTACCACGCTTTACCTGCATATTGGTCTCTACTCCGGTGTTTACCTCCGAACCGTTTTGGACGAGGTCACCGGTGAGCTTTCTGATACCCGTACACGTTTCCTGGGAGCAAAACCCGTGAAACTTTCACAAGTCTCTGTCAAGGGACAAACTGCAGTTTTGGCTCTCAGTTCCCGCCCATGGCTCGGGTATTCTGATATACAAACCAAGAGCTTCATGCTCACACCTCTCGACTGTGCTAGCATCGAATGGGGCTGGAACTTTTCTAGCGAGCAGTGTGAGGAGGGCATGATTGGTATTCAAGGAAAAAATCTACGGTATGTTGAACTGTCACCACCTTTCCCATCTCACCCACCTCGATCATATGATGAAAAAAAGGATCCGAACTACCATGTGGATCAAACTAAAATATTTTATTTTTCCAATTGTTCCTACTGAGATCAAGCCCCTCCACCTTCTGTCACAGCCATGATCAGTTTTTGGCCATATAACTAACTGACCACTTCTAGGATCTTCTCCATCGACAAGCTTGACAACAACATGCTGCAGGAGTCCATTCCCTTGGCTCACACCCCACGTCGTTTCGTCAAGCATCCTGAACAACCTCTCTTCTACGTCATTGAATCTGACAACAACGTGCTGTCCGCCACCACCCAACAGAGCCTCATCGAAGACTCAAAAACTCGTAATGGTGAAGTTGAGATACTGCCACCGGAAGACTTTGGCTACCCTCGCGGCTCTGGACATTGGGCATCATGCATCCAAATCGTGGATCCTGTTTCATCCAAGCAAGTGGTCTTTACTCTCAATCTTGAAGACAACGAGGCCGCGGTCAGCATCGCCGCAGTGCCATTCTCCAGTCAAGACGATGAGACATTCTTGGTTGTTGGAACAGCCAAGGACCTGACGGCCGACAAACCGTCCGCTTCTGGTGGTTTTATTCACATCTATCGATTCCAAGAAGATGGTCGTGAGTTGGAATTCATCCACAAGACCAAGGTTGACGAGCCACCCCTTGCTCTTCTTGCTTTCCAGGGCCGAGTGCTTGCTGGTATCGGCTCTCTTCTCCGACTTTACGACCTGGGTATGAAGCAGCTGCTCCGCAAGTGCCAGGCACACGTGGTTCCGCATACTATCGTTGGTCTCCAGACCCAAGGAAGCCGCATCGTAGTTAGCGATACCCGCGACAGTGTGACCTATGTCGTCTACAAGTATCAGGAGAACGTTTTGATTCCGTTCGTGGACGATTCCCTTGCTCGTTGGACGACATCTACCACAATGGTGGACTATGAAACGACTGCCGGCGGTGATAAGTTTGGCAATTTCTGGCTGCTTCGTTGCCCCACCAAGGTCTCAGAGGAGGCCGATGAAGACGGGTCTGGCGCCCACCTTGTCCACGAGAAAGGCTATCTTCACGGGACCCCCAATCGTCTGGAGCTCATGATTCACTATTATGTGCAGGACATCCCCACCGGCATCCACAAGGCACAGCTGGTGGCTGGTGGTCGTGACATTCTAGTCTGGACCGGCTTCCAGGGCACGATTGGTATGTTTGTTCCCTTTGTCAGCCGTGAGGATGTCGATTTCTTCCAGAGCCTGGAGATGCAACTGGCTTCTCAGCACCCTCCCCTCGCTGGTCGGGACCACCTGATTTATCGCGGTTACTATGCACCCTCCAAGGGGGTCATTGACGGCGACTTGTGTGAGATGTACTTCTTGTTGCCAAATGATACGAAGATGATGATTGCTGGCGAGCTCGATCGCTCTGTGCGTGAGATCGAGCGTAAGATCTCGGTAAGTTCACACCAGCTTCCCACCCTCTTCGTCTCAAATTTCAATGCTAACTTGCTTCGTAGGATATGCGAACGAGAGTGGCCTACTAATCACACGATGGTACACTTGGCGTCATCTTGCGGCGTTTTTGCTCTACGGACTTGAGATACCTAGTTACTTGCCAATTGACATACCGACGCGGGGCTTTTCCACCGCCGTCAAATCCCTATTCTTCTAGTTCTGTTGCACCTTGGATCCAAATGCTCCCATTCTTGGGATGCCGTCTCTTGCCTCGCTCGGTCTGCCGTGTTCACTCGGCTAATCTTGAGCTGGATGCTGCCCATTCACTTGATGTCTGGCCAGTATGAGACAAGAATAAGCATGCATCTGTGTGCTTCGACGTTTTTTGAGTACGGTTTTATCCGCTTTGCACCACGGATCTGCACCGTAATTTATCTGTCGGAACAACCATTGTAAACATTGATAGTGACGTGAAATGAAAGCAATACGACTTGTTGAACTAAATATGTCATTCGATCACTCTTGTAGCTCAAATGGTAGGAAAAAAAAAAAGGGTGATGAGGCATCTAATGTTGTGGCCTCAAAGCCGCAGTTGTGATCTTCAGGTAAGACGAAGTCACCTGATGGCGATCTCAGCGTCTGACTTTCACGCCGACGACAAGACACTCCCACCGACCTGGCCACCGAGATTGACGGCCTGATGGCGGCAAGTACCAGCTAATTCCCCCCCTGATCCCGTTGCCAACTCCGAAAAAAGCACCCACTCGGCATGGCCAGATGCGCGGTTACGGTCGGAAATTTCTGGATCCTCCCGAGACACCGGCTACCGTCGTCTGCTTGTTCTCTTCTCCTCGGGAAAGTCCTTGACGAGAGCCCCATCGATGGTTTCATGGCGATAAAAGAACAAGAACCGTTCATGTCGACATCATTTGCATGAGTGAAGGTTGATATTCCGCGCCAAGCTGACAAACTTAATACGAGGGCGGAAGGTTTGCCTATGCTTTGAAATCCCAGATCGATTGTCAGCAAAGCCAGTTGTTGCTCCAATCACTGCCTGAGACTCTCTACGACGGCTGGCGAGCATGATTGGACGCGAATCTACCAGATTGAGTCTCTTGACGGCCATCAACGACCGAGCGTCTTGGGCCCGAGAATGTGAGTGGATCACTTCGGGTGTCGCAAGCCGCCCAGTGGAGACCCGAAGGGCGTGCATGTCGTTGTAAGGCGCGCTCCACCAATTAGCCCAACTGGGCTCGACCCACCGTCTGTTCAGACTCAGAGAGCTTGGCTGGAGCTTTGTGAATTGTACTTGATCTTGGGGCCAAAACTATCGCGAATTATTAATCGACGGAGGAGGATGGCCTGGGAGGCCTGCATTTCGAGGTCACACACATCCCATGGACTCACTGGGCTCATGGCTGCGTGATCCAACTCGGATCCTTGGCCGAGTTGGTCAAGGGTTTCATTTTCTCAATTCGACTTCCTTTAACGTTAAGCGGTATGCCACCCCAAGCCTTCCAAGGGC
>JAXQJV010001445.1:0-13004 GCA_037042255.1 Penicillium sp. PG106-07D
CGGGCGGTGCTTCAGACATTCCTGCACTCCGCCAAACCGGGTATACACCTTCACGTTGGTCTTTAGGCTTACAAACATTGCGCTCCATCGCCTTTGTGATTTCATTTCCAACGGTTGGGAAGAAAAGCACACCAGGCCCTGTGAGGAAATCTGGACGGTCGAGGATGACAAAGAATGTACGGTATGGCTCCCTGTCCGATGGAATTTCGACCTCGGGCTCATGTCGCTTCTGCGGGAACCTCCGACTGCCCTGATGAAGCGCCCCTACGGCTATATCCGGGCGTGTGTAAATAGTAAACCAGAGCTGTGTTTTTAGCACTGCTCAAAAAGTTGGCGTGTCCGCAATACCCCTTTCTCACCGAGCACTGACTTAATTGCGGCTCGCTCGTTCTAAATGTACCCGAAGGAAGTGCTGTATGCCTGTTTATCTCGCATGGCTTTCCTCGGTCTTCCCTCTTCCGCATTGTTTTCTTGTTTTTCTCACCCACAATGTGATTTCACATACTCTCTACCTGAAAATTGAGAAAGACCTCGATTGATTGGTGAAGGACTGTGACATTGCGTGGTTGACATGGTTTACCCGTTGTTTTGCTTATTTATTGGAATTCTCACACTGAGCTCAACACGATCACCATAATTCAAACCTTTGGAGGGCAAGTGGTTCCCCTGGTCCAAGATGGTCTAAGACAGTCTCTTTAAGGTTTCTTGACCTTTCTTCCCCAGATTCGGGTACTGTCTTAGTTTATACATATCCGTCCAAAAGAAGCTTTGGCATTTTCGTGTGCCTCTCCATGTATGCCTATCACGTCGGGGAGGACAGTGCGGCATCGAAGGACCACAATCGCATGATTCATGATATCGGGGGTCTTTTTACAAACCTCTTCCAACATAGAGCTAGCTGAAGGGATCGAGAGGGCCTTTAGAGTGGCCAGTCTCTCTGGAAAATGAGACTGTGGGCTTTGAATTCGATGACACGTTCCCGTCATTTGGCTGGTCTTGAGATGCAGTTGAGTCACCCTGTATACTACCAACATCAACGCACGTGCCATATCATGTCGAGAGAATGTGACTCTGCTCATGTGCACATTTTGAAGTCAACGTCTTCGATCAAGAAACAGGGGTTGAGTATAATGAATATGTGATAAGTCGAGCGTGCCGATCACTCCTATTGCTGGGGTCTCTTGAGGTATTTGATTCGTGACCGGATTCACCCAATACGATCAAACATTGGCGGTTGGGCAAGGTCCGGGTCCGAAAAAAGGCCAGCAGGGCCAGCCGAGGTTTTATCTGTAAGACCCCGCTACCACCAATCGCGGATTGGATGAAACTAGTTTCTTTGCAAAGCCCCACCCCTGACCGGAATATAAAGGAGAGTGGTCGTCCAACCGAATAAATCTGTAGGCTTTGCCTGCTTCAAAACGATAAATGACAAATGACGCGCCGTTATAACATAGGAAACCTTTTAGTTTTGGCAGATAGCGTGGATTACATTATTATTCCATCCCCTGTTCCGTCCCCGTGCCTTTGCCTCAGTGCGGACTTGCCTTGGAGGGTGGCATGCAGCAAGTATGCGCACCTTCGGCCACTCACATGTTGCCCCAAGGCACCATCACAATATTCCTTCCTCGAGCCCATAATATTACTTTCAGCTCTGTCCTGAATGGCAACTCGTGACGCAAGTCCCCGGGCTAATTATTAGCATAGGGCCGGCAAGCCCCCCAAGAAGGCGGCCTGAATTCCAGAGCTTGCTCGGAAGTTTTGTGAAAGCTTTCTGAGAGTATATCAGCCACTGATAGCTCTCATCACACAAGCCTAATGCAGCACTGCATGAAGTTTGTGCAGCCGATTATTTGAGCCAATCGCCTCCTGCTGATATGGGCCCGGGACTTGACTTACTTGACAATTCATATATCGTATTGTTTTCCCTGAACTCCTTGAACGCTTTCCAAATTTCCTCACTCTTCCAGTCCCAAGCTTTGATCCAGCCACAGAACATCCAGCAATCGAAAACAAGACTTCGGATGAGATTCTTGCAGACTTCCTTTGGGATTTCGATATTGGATGACTTCTCCGCATTGTTTGCGACTTCCTCTTCAGCATGTATCTGAAGTTCGTCGGCGAGATCCCTTTCTCGGTCTGACGCTAACTCAGGTCCAGAGTGGTCATCCAAAATGGAGGCAACCACCGTGAACTCGTGCTCCAATATTTCTGTCATCACACAAGTATCAACAAGACTGCTTGGAAAAGTATAAACGAAAAAAGGTACGTTGGCTGTTCATTGCCTGACCTGGGGCTTCGATGCATTGGACTCGAGTCTCGAGGTTTGCGGCCGGCAAAACCTCCATGTTTTGAGTCGTGTGGAGTCGAGGTTGTTTGTTGTCTTGCGAATTCTAAAACTGATGATGGATGGACAGATGAATGTGGGAGCTTGATGTTTCCCCCTGAATTTATCGCTCGGCATCCCGGGATAAAGAAGCGAGACTCTGTCTTGGCTTGACTCATTGCGGATTTCAGCCTTAAACGAATTGTCGGACTTTGCATTTGTTAGGCTTCGGAGCTAAGATGGGACCAACAGGACCGTGGCTATGCCATCATTGCAGAGATTTCGACCTCTATTGCGCCACTCTGGTACTCAAAAGGCAGTTTCGCAAAGCAAAACGACGCGACCAGCAATCCCAAGAAGACAGTTCACTTTGTTCAGCTTCTTCATGATATACATTGCCATTTTTGATCAATTTGTGGTGTTCTTTGGGAGCAACTCTGCCCCTGTTCTCCAATTCACGATGTCCAAATCTTCGGGGATTTTCAGGGGGTGCTTTTGCTGGAAACATCGCGATGATGTGCGACACAATTCTATTGGATCACGGAAACCGGAAACGACTTCTAGAAGCGCCGGCATCACACCCGTCCTATGTGATCTATCGATTCCTTCGGTCGGGAGCACCAATAAGTGCCGTAGAGGCGAACGGAGCTTTTGGCGCTGGAGAGTTTTCGGGAGTTCGATTGACGATCATATTCAGACTTGGGACTTTTGATCTACTCATCACGACCTGGGTTGAGGTTATGAGTCAACACGGTGCGCCTTGTGATAAATACTACGGTGTACAGAATCAATCTTTGATTACCGAGGAAAAAAGATGGTTGGGATTGGCTAATTCGAGCTGGCATAGGATCATTCTGGGCCCAGAAAAACACACAAGACTATCGAAAGCAAAAGGAAAATCAAAACTTTTGGGCCTTTGCTTGTATTCCATTTAGGATCGGAAATTTGGCGCTTCAAGCAATTCTTCGATGACTCTGTTCACTTCCTTTCTTTCGCGTACAACATCTCTGATCATCCCGCGGCTCGACATGGCGAAAGCTAACTTGATTGGTCGCTGGTCATGATTTTCAAACAAGTTCCACAATTCATCAAGAATGGCTTTGTCATTGATGTTTAAATCGCGTCCCTTTGTCAACATGCCGCGTTGGCGCGCCCCTGAGAGCCAATCGAGACCCTTCCTCGGACTTTTCTGGGATGGTGTACTGGCAAGCTTTACTTGCCATACCCATGAGGACCGAAGGAGTTTACTCATCCACAAGATTGTGCTCATAATTATCTCCATTTTTCTTTTCGCGGGGACTGCTTCTTTCGCCAGGATGGTCTCGTCCTGGTTGTTGTGGCACAGCAGTACCCGATCGATCAGATAAAGCACAATGTTGAATTCCATTGGCCCATAAAGTCGTTTGACTTCTTCGTATTCGGAGCCGGGCCCGTCGCTGAAATTGTAAGAGTTGATGAGCTTATGCAAAGAGCCTGGGGTGTTTTTGTCGATCGATTCGAGAAAATGTTTCAACGCTTCAGAAGACGCACCCGTGTGGTCGATGAAGTCTAGCCCGTAGTCCGCCTTGATAAGCTTTCGGAAACATGTCCCGACTTCTTCATTGGTCTCGAACTTTCGGGTACTTTTCTCCTCTTCGCGGAATGTCAATTTTTGCATCTCGATTGTGACCTCCCTCACTAACTCTAAGCCCAAACGAAGATTTCTGAGCATTGACTGTTGGCGCACATGGGATGGGCCTTCCGATTTATATATGCAATGTGCATATCTGGCCCATATATCGTCCATGATAGATCGAACTTGTACCTCAATCATCGTACCAGCTGCGACATGTCGATCTGCGGCGGAGAGATCCTCAAAATATTCCTTAAAGATCTCTGCCTTCACAAAGCCACGGTAGTGGGTGCCAATATAATCGGGGAGGGGTAATTGATAGCCCCATTCATCGTTTGGCTGACTTTGAGAATGTTCTTGACCACCCGAGTGAGATTTCACGTCTTGAATGTGGAAAATGCTTTCCAGAAGCGCTTTGATTTTATGCTGATCCTTCGTATAATGAAAGATAATGCGAACACCGCAGATATCGACAATATCATCTTCGATATTCTTGACAGATGAATATCGAGCATCACCTTTACGCTGATTCAGCTTTTTCCAAAGGCTTTGATATTCCTTAACCCGGCTCTCTGTGAAATGAGATATTCCCTTTTCAGCCAGGGTATCGTGGCATTTGTTCTCAACAGCCACAAGGAGTTTTTTGTAAAATGATATTTTCTCCTCATATTGGTTGAGAAAAGAGCGGACTGCTGCATCGGCTTTCGATGCGCCGTCTATGTTGATATCTAGTCTCATCTTTCTGGAGGCCGTTTGTGAAAGTGAACCCAAATTGACAGGAAATAGTTGAAGTTATTGATAGGGGCTTGGCCTTGAAGAGAAGAAACTGATTTATTTCTATGTTGCCAAAAAGTGGCTTCGTTATACGGCGGCATACTTATAACTTCGTTTACCACTGGAGATAGAGCCCAACACCCGACAATACCAACCAGTCCTCGCCGCAAACAAAAGTCGGTGTAGTTTTGAGGTTGTCAAGAGCAGAATTTGCTGAAAGGGTTTCACTGATGGTGTGAAGGACAGCAGGGGATAAGATATCGATCGGGCAAGAAAATGAGAGGCTATTCGCTACTATGAATCTTCCTACCTTCGCCCGGGTTATAGAACTGCAGGTCAGCCGTAGGCAATCGCATAATTTGGCGCCCGAGATCTTCTCCCTATGTCGTTGAATCGGTCCATGCATGTATGCATGCACTGGAAGGAGAATTCATATTTAGCGCTTATTCTCGAGACTATGACATCCATGATTTGTCCGATGACGCTGCATGAACCGTTATCCGCGCCCAAAACCGGGATACCCTGGTTTCTACCCGAAGTTATGGTGTGAACGATCAAACAGTTCGAGGGTTTCGATGAACTGTGGATCTGTGGGGATGCTCGAATGTGACGTACAGTTTGATCATCAACACCTTAATTGCGCTTTAATGCAGACTTAACGGCTAACTGTGGGCTGTGATAGAAAGAGGCAGCTAGAGTCCGAGAGGGCACGTCGGGGTTGCGGATAAAGACGGAATTCTCAAGAAGCGGGGAAGAAGGTATCCATGTCAACTATAGTCACGTTCGATCTACGGTATAACGCTACTCTCATTTTGAGACGGCCCGAGCCTACTGCACAACGCCACGCGACACCGTCTCAGACGTGACATGGTGTCCAATGGATCATGTCGTGTATACAAATAAGGGTTTAGCTTGCCCTGATAGGACCCAGGGAGAAGGAGTGGGCGGCTGCCATCACTGCCATAGTCTTTGATAATGCCCTACTTCCACCCAAAGTTGGATAGGACAAACATGGCGACAGGACAACAGTTAGGTGTCCAATGGAAGCAACCCACTGAGAGCCCAATCGGCAACGGTGGCATGCATATACATCAGACGTAACTGCCTGACAACGGGTCGAAATTTTCACTTTGCAGCACAGCACCAACCCTCTATTTGAATCCCGCCTACCAGGTGGCTCTCTGCGTGAAAGTGTTGGCCATCTGTTGGTGCTAATTTCCAGAACCCTGGACAGCTGGTTCATCAGTTACCCAAGAGCCGCTCACCGCTGGAAATATTCCCCAAAGAAAGCACTGTGACAGTACTTATTATATGTGGATCCAACCAGTATAGGCTGCTGTGACGCAATCCTGATGTGAAGAGGCTGAATAGTGATTAGCAGAAAAATAATATAAGCCAGGAGGAGCTGGAAAGAGAGGAGGAGACAAGGTATGCATATTCTCATCCAGCGCCTCGGAGATCGACATTTCGTCTGTGTCTAACAGGGCATGTGCTGGTGTACCAGACCGCTTAGAAATGCCTGAAAGGTAGGTTCTCGTGTTCTCAGTTAGGGGTGTATATTTATTATACCACAGTGTACTAGATGTGACATTCTACTGTTGGAAGAATGTAAAGTACCAAAGTTGATGTTCGAATGATATTGACATGCAAAGTGGTCTTATATGAACATTATTAAAGTAGCCAGCCTCCTAAGCAAGAGAAATAAGCCAAAAGTATGAACAAAATAAGGCGGAAATATAACAGACACGGTCGGGATCGTGTAGATCTGATATGCATCAGGATGGACGACTTAGTGAAGACGTTATCGAAGCAAGACAAATGGATGGCAGCTCAGAACAGCAGCGTCAGAACGAAGTACGCCGAGAGCGACATCAGCAGAAGCGAGAAACAAAGACGTGGAGACGACAGTAACGAAAGTAACAAGAGGGCCAAATGACACGCGCTGAACGATATCCAAGGTCCTTTTCGGGAAACAGTCAACTGTAACTTCTACATCTGATATGGAAATTATCTGCGATGATTCAAGAGAAAGCAGAGAGTGTGACGAGGGATTGGACTTGACCATTGAGCCCGATACTGAAATGAGTCCCGACCTAAGTAGCGGACTGCGACGTGAGCCGATTCTCCATGATACGGGAATGGTGATAGCCGAAAAATTTGAGCAGGAGCTACCCGCTGATAAGGCGCGGCTTGTTAGCGAACAAGAAGGGTTTAGAGTTGGTTATTCTATCGGAACCGGAGGGAGTATAGCTAGAGACTGAGAGTGGGAACAGTATGGCTGGAGGGGAGTCTCTGGATGATCATGATGCGGAGAATGCTAATAGGAGGATCAAGGAGGCAAATAGGGGAACGGAGGAAGAGTACGTAGCAACTTTGCGACACGGCAGGCCAAGCTGAAAGTATGCAGGAATCTTTGGAAACTAGTATAGGTTTACTGGCAGAAGCGCAGGGGCCTTTTAGGATTGTAAGCAGAAGAAGCGCCGCGCTGAGAGAAGATGGTCTGTGGAACCCAGACGATATGATACAGCGGCGGCGGCGCCAAAAGGGCCCGACACCATTAGAGCCACCGGCACAAAAGGCTTTGGAGCAGGAGATAAATTCGCTACTCCAGCCGAGACAGGCGGCTGCCCAGGGGAAGCCAACAAGGCCGATCACTCAAATGGACTTTCTTGCACAGCTCCGTCCGCAGCCTGAAACGAATGAAGAGCAGAGTCTGTTACCAGAGGCTGGGGGGGAGTCGAGGATGAGCAGACACCTGGAAATCAAGGTCGTCCATTTGTTGTCCCTGAACATGTGCTGGATCTCTCGGTAACAGAGACTGAACCTCGAGTGGAAACTCCCCATCTGGCTGATCAGCAACTCAGACGTTATGGAATGATTCTTCCTCAGTCCGGACTGCAAAAACTATCTCCACTGCTGATGTGGGAGGATACCTTGCCGCGAAGCAATGCCACAGCAGCCAATACAAACTGATACCTTAAATCCGAGAGGAAACAGCTGGAATAAAACAGCGGCCAAGGGACGGGCCGGGGATGTCCCAGGAGCCTCAAAAGGTCGGCCGTAGATGAAGAGGCGATGGACTCGGTTGCGCGGGCATTTGAAGGAGATTCCGACAATGAGGACCGGCCAGTGAAACGGAGCAAGTACGTTGCAAACTGATTTTTCAATGTATTGACATCACGCGCAGATTTTAGACTTAAGATTGAGGGCCTCTCTTGGGCTGCTTGGCTGTCTCAGACACCAGTTGACTGTTTGAAGACAGTAAGACCCAAAGCTGTGGATGTACATCCAATGTGAATCTATGTCAAAATAAATAGGTATTGGGCCCCAAATCGCTCGCCTCGGATCTTCATCCCTAAAGCCAGAGCCCTGCCTCCATAGCTTTTCGACCATAGGACCTGCGTCACATGACTTAAATGATACAGGTCCATAGATTCAATCACGACTAGCCTTATGATTACTGATACGCATCTACCATGGATGTCTATGCAGGCCAGAACTCCTTTTCCCTAAATCCAGATGGGCTATAGATCATCTTGAATAATATCTGAAATACAGTCGAAGTTGAAAACAGTTTCCCGTCACACACACAAATTCTTTGCCAAGCCGTATCATAACAGATCGTAATCTATATTTGGTAAAGCCTTAGATCTGGTTTTCCTAAGCAATGGTTTTTTTCCAAGGCCATTCCGTAACGATTCATATTGTATATTACGCGAAACTCCTTTACACCTGCCACCTCTGTGCCCCTCCACGCCCACTGAGCTCGCACCACCACATTCAGGATTACGAAAGGGAATCAGCAGAATATTGGCATAGAAACTACCCCTCCCAAAGCTACGACTTTATCCGTGATATGATTTGTAATCATATTCTCAGTTTCCTGCTTACGTGTCAAGGCGTGCGTTTGGTTCTCTGTCTATCTGCACTGCTGCGATTGCCTGGGTGCTTTTTTCTATGGGTGCTTTTCCATCCCTTGACGCCTACGATCGGGATTTTTCAACTATCCCTCAACTTCGGCTTGCCTAAATTATCCCCTACAACAGACCTTACTGTGTACCTTGTACATCAAGGTTGCCTCTCGTGACATCCGCCGATTAGGAGAAAGTCATGGCTTTATGCCTCATGTTCTTTCAGACCGCCATATTCCTCACGATCTGGGCAGCTATCCACAGCTATGTCACAAGATACGGGCCAATTCCGAAGGCTCACTCCATTACTCTGCTGAACAATAGACTGTATTCTCTGGCGTCTATCTTTCAGTTTGTCCTTATAATGAGCCCATATGAGGAAACGGCAAAGCAGCTATATCACGCCTCTAAGCTGTACGAGTATATTGATATCCTTGCAGTCCGTGCTAGTGGGGGAAATATCGACTTACACTTTGGCTTCCACCATTTAACAACACCGTATCTGACATACTTTCGTGTTCTCCAAAACAGTCATGGCTGGCGGGTCATGGCGGGATTGAATGCATTCCACCACGCCATTATGTACGCTTATTTTGGGGGAGCAGGACTCCTTCGAGCTGCGTTACCTGTTACAGGCTCTTTGCAGCTTGTCGTCGGCTTGGCTGGAGAGGCGTTGATCCTATCGAGAAAGAAAGCCACCGGCGAGCTGCCTCAGTGGCCTAACCTATTCACGTTGACCCTCTTGAGTATCTACCTTATTCTCTGGATACGGGAGTTGAGGATGAAGGCAAGACACAAGCTCAAGTGATGCCCTTGCGTAAGGACTACGCTCGAGGAACTAGAGACCCGACTCTCAAGTTCCTTATTCCCGCGCGATCCTTGGAAATGGAGAGACCTGATTAGCTCAGATTGAGGAATAAGGTGAAGTTTGAGTCCTCTCCGCTCGTCCCTTCGATCAATTCTACTGAAGATTCAAGTTTCTGCCTGCGGATCGCAGATTGTGTATATTTGTCTATTGCTTAAGCGCTTGTGATTAAGTAAGGTCATCCAATGTTGTTCAAGTTTGATTATGAAGTAGCCAGAGTTGGTCTGAGAAGATTCGCGTGGGATTCGTCTTGGGAAAGAAAGAGAATATATGTTGAGATGAGGAAAGGTCGTGAGGTACGAGGATACCAAGAGAGATGAGGGCAAGGTGGCTTTTTGTATGCAGAAAACTAGACCGGGAAGAGGGGCGGAGTTAGAACTGGCGCAAAGGGGTGCCATTTTTGGCGTCGATTGGTAGAGAATCGAAATGGGGAGAATAACCCGTCCGAGGTCGAGTGTTAACTGACTAGTTACTATATCAGGAGTAACTAAACAATGCTTCCAAGCGGGTGCAGAATAGTGGTGCAACGGTTGGTACGGGTGAAAAAGGGGCCGTTTCTGGCCTCCGAAGCGGTCGTTTTCGGTGACAATTTCACAGGTCCTCATATCCTAGTTATAAAATTCAACAGAACGCCCTGCCATTCCAACGCCCATGACTCTCTATGGATATGTATGTTCTCTCTTCCCAGCTCTCCAAGAAAAATCCTTCAATCCTCTTCTCTGCACAAACTCCAATCCACTCCTCTAGGACTCCAAGTAGATTCAACTCCATACAAACGATACCGCATCCTCTCCACAGCCGCCAAATGATGCAATCCATCCCCATCAAGCCGCAGCACACACTCCCCATCCCCAACCCCATCTCCATATCCATCCTGTACATCAGCATCAGCATTAAAACCCCCCCGACCCCGACCCTCCTCCACAATCGCAGCCAACCCCGGATGAAACCCAAGATACCCCTCGACCCAGCCCTTCGTCACGCGGAACCCATTCCGGCCAGACCGCTTATCGAGAAGCGCGTTGGCCATGTCCTGGATAATCCCGGGGACG
The DNA here is from genome assembly GCA_037042255.1 of Penicillium sp. PG106-07D. Taxonomy (NCBI): domain Eukaryota; kingdom Fungi; phylum Ascomycota; class Eurotiomycetes; order Eurotiales; family Aspergillaceae; genus Penicillium; species Penicillium sp. PG106-07D. The sequence goes on from JAXQJV010001445.1 coordinate 10,538, forward strand.
ATAGCGTGCCCGCTCTCGTGGAGTGTGATTATCCAGTTGATAAGGGTGTTTTCTTCTGTTTTGGATAGGCGGAGTGGTTTGTGGTTGTTGGTGTTGGCGCGTGAACGGGTGCGGGTAGATTGTAGGGATTTTAGGGATTTTAGTCGTGCGCGGAGGGTGGACTCGGGCACGTTGTAGGAGGAGGCTGCCTCATGGATGGTGGTGTATTTGCCAGTTTTGAGGCCGGTTATGGCTAGGGCGAGGCGGTCGGTGGGGTTTATTTGGGGGTTTTGGCGGGGTCTTGGTGGTTTGGGAGGCATTGTGAGGGTGTATTGAGGTCAGGAGGTTTTTACTGAAGTTTTGATGCGAGGAAATCTGGGGTCGCGTGTGGCGCTTATCGGACGCGACGGGGGCTCCAGGATTTAGATACTGGAGCTCATCGCTGATTGAGCAAACGTCAACAATGGAAGAAGTTATTCATGTCCAGTGAAAGGTGAGGTTGAAATCTTGTTTGTTCGATACTTGCAAGAGGTTTTTCTGAGAAGTTTCCATGATTTCGTGAATATAAATGGACTCCGGGCAAATTCCCCGCCTTGAGCTTATCTTGGAAGGGTACGGACATAGTCAGTTTGATCCACAGCCTGTTGATCTATAGGTTGGCACATCGATTCCCGTATCTGTCAACGATAGGCTACTTCAATAACAACCTGATCTTCATATTCTACCATACTACTGGCCAATTCAAACCCATCTCAAAAACGCCACTATAGAGCCCCAGCTCCAAGGATTGGCTATATTGAAAGCATACCCCTCATTAAGCTATGTATTCACTTAATGATACTTAGACATTACTCTAAGTGAGTTTCCTCATTCGGAAATCTTCGGATCAAAGTTTACGTGCAACTCCCCGAAGCTTATCGCAGCTTATCGCGTCCTTCATCGGCTCTTAGTGCCAAGGCATCCGCCCTGCGCCCTTAATAACTTGACCAGTTATTAAAAGTGTTATTTTTTAAAGAGTTGTCTTCTCTTATAATTGGTTTATTTAATCATCACTAAATGTTATGCAGTTTTCAAAGTACTAACAGTACGTCGCCAACGTCCATTCACATGCGTTCATGTCCCGTTGATTAAAGTACTAATTCTGAGAGATGAACTCTCAAAATTAAACAGTAGGTAATTACTCCTTAGAAAGGAGGTGATCCAGCCGCACCTTCCGATACGGCTACCTTGTTACGACTTCACCCCAGTCATTGGTTTCACCTTCGACGGCCGCTTCCTAAAAGGTTAGCTAACCGGCTTCGGGCGCCCCCAACTCCCATGGTGTGACGGGCGGTGTGTACAAGACCCGGGAACGCATTCACCGCAGCATTCTGATCTGCGATTACTAGTAACTCCAGCTTCATGTAGGCGAGTTTCAGCCTACAATCCGAACTGAGAATGGCTTTAAGGGATTAGCTCCACCTCACGGCTTGGCAACCCTCTGTACCACCCATTGTAGCACGTGTGTAGCCCTAAGCATAAGGGGCATGATGATTTGACGTCATCCCCACCTTCCTCCGAGTTATCCTCGGCAGTCCCTCTAGAGTGCCCAACTTAATGCTGGCAACTAAAGGCAAGGGTTGCGCTCGTTGCGGGACTTAACCCAACATCTCACGACACGAGCTGACGACAACCATGCACCACCTGTCACCACTGTCCCCGAAGGGAAATCTCCGATTAGGGAGAGGTCAATGGGATGTCAAGCTTAGGTAAGGTTCTTCGCGTTGCTTCGAATTAAACCACATGCTCCGCTACTTGTGCGGGTCCCCGTCAATTCCTTTGAGTTTCACTCTTGCGAGCGTACTTCCCAGGCGGAGTACTTAATGCGTTAGCTGCGGCACCGAGGGGGGTAACCCCCGACACCTAGTACTCATCGTTTACGGCGTGGACTACCAGGGTATCTAATCCTGTTTGCTCCCCACGCTTTCGTGCCTCAGCGTCAGTTACAGTCCAGAGAGCCGCCTTCGCTACTGGTGTTCCTCCTAATATCTACGCATTTCACCGCTACACTAGGAATTCCACTCTCCTCTCCTGCACTCAAGTCCTACAGTTCCAAAAGCTTACTACGGTTGAGCCGTAGCCTTTCACTTCTGGCTTGAAAGACCGCCTACGCACCCTTTACGCCCAGTAATTCCGGATAACGCTAGCCCCCTACGTATTACCGCGGCTGCTGGCACGTAGTTAGCCGGGGCTTCCTCCTCAAGTACCGTCATTATCTTCCTTGAGGACAGAGCTTTACGACCCGAAGGCCTTCATCGCTCACGCGGCGTTGCTGCATCAGGCTTTCGCCCATTGTGCAATATTCCCCACTGCTGCCTCCCGTAGGAGTTTGGACCGTGTCTCAGTTCCAATGTGGCCGATCACCCTCTCAGGTCGGCTACTGATCGTTGCCTTGGTAAGCCGTTACCTTACCAACTAGCTAATCAGACGCGGGTCCATCCTGTACCGC